>CM062816.1:986003378-986232546 GCA_031772625.1 Pinus tabuliformis | reverse complement strand
AAGGAAGTCCAACAATTAAAATTGTGGCCACAAAATATCATATACTGCTGAAAACCAGCATTAATGATTTCCCGTTTAATATTCTTTAGTCTGGGGAGATATATTCAAGAACATATCCTCCTTCAATCAATTTTGTTGCAACAATTTAATTGTAGATCAAATTTTTTGATTCAGGCTAAGTATCAAATAATTCTTTAAAAGTTCTCAAGGCAGACCATGCACCTGTAGCATTTGCTATATGGACATACATTTCATCATTAACATAAGATCTAATGAGAGCTAACGCTTTGGCATTCTTAACTCCCATTTTGCTAGTGCAGTTGCATCTTTGGGTTATTTGGCTTAATATCACCATCACATATATCATGCCACAGTTCATTATAAATGAGAGTGCTTTCGATGAGGCATTGCCATGTTTTGTAAGATTTGTGCCTTCAAGTTTGTCGGAATCAGAAAACAAATTAATCAACTTTGACATTGTAATGTTGAAGATTCACACCAAGAATCAAGCTCAAAAAAATATCAAGATGGGAAACACAACATGAAACACACTACGCAAAAAACGATCTATTGGCGCTTGGCCTTGACCCTCGTATAGTCGTTAAAATAGGAGAAAAATGACTGAGTTTTGCACTTGGCTCTAGTCAATTTCTCAGATTTTTACAAGGTAACTTTCGAATTTGACTTTTATAGTGATGCTCTTGCAAATATTGGAAAAAAAAAATGTTACCCTCCCTCAAAGTAAAAGTACTTTGAGTGACAATGTCACACTTATCTCTCCATATAAAATTACAAATAAAATCTCCTTATTACTCCATGATTTTACTGGCAATAAATTCCCAAAACACAAAAAACTCACCATATCTCTCCAAAAAAAATATTCCTTATCTCTCCAATAAAAAATTTACAAAATTAAAAATATACCTTACCAGCAAAGGCTTCTTCACTTCTTATATTCAACTTTAAACTTCCTAAAAAAAGCACTTTAAGAAGCTGGAATTTTTTTCTTACGCGTTGTCCTCTGTGCTGGTTGTTGGCTAGGTTCTTGCTTATTGGCTCACGCTGGCTATATAACTTTCATTGCTTCCTTGAAATCAAAATACTTCAGCGGTCGAACCTGATTTTCTTTATTGTGCTCACACAAGAACCAAGTTCTCTAATAGGCATCATTACAGCTTCTTCACACAATTCTCGTAGATCACTTCCTGAGTAGCCATCAGTTTCGTTGACAAGTTTTTCCAAATCTGTACCTGGCAGAGCAAATGCGTGACCCTTTAGTGGATGCCTGAGTAGAGCTCGTCTAACTTCTGCATCTGGTAAAGGAACATATATTCTCTTAACCAGTCTTCGAAGAACAACATCATCTAGTTCTTGCGGCCGAGAAGAAACTCTCGAAGAAAAGCAGAGACAAGATTTGTAGAGCTAATCAATTGCAGGTTGATTGGGTGGATTTTGGTCAAATTTTGTTCATATTCAAACAGTCCAATTCACAAAGTGAACTCATTACAACAAATCTCCATTCCCAAGAGTGCTTTAAGTTCAGGCCAATTTCGTTCAACATCCAATTCTGTTCAATTCTCTGACAGATAATGAAGGTTGTGGGTGGTTTTTAGGTTTTGGTTAATTGATCGCGAGAATGATGAAAAGAAAATGGTCCAAAGTCAGGACCCGAGTTATCTGGGATGAAAGAAACATAGAAGAAATTGAAGCCAACAAAACTATAAAACAGAAAATAGATGAGACAAAAACTCCATTCTACTAGCCAAGTTACAATGATGGATCCATATCACCGTTGTCAGATAAAGAAATGGACTCAGGTGATGCTGCACACGCAGAAGCAATACGATCTGCATTGAGCCAAGTTGCATCCTCAAGTAGGGAACAAAGAAAGTGAAGTAATGGGTGGACAATAATGTTTAATCTAATCATAGATGCCGAGGACGACAATAAACCCAAGTTGTACACTGCCAGGCCCAACCTGGTAGAAGGAGTGACTATCCATGCCCCAGCGAACAACAAATTTTGATAATAATAAAAAATTGATTTTCAGATTTACAACAAGACTAAAATCAATAAAATAATCAAATTTCTTTTCCTTTTGAACAAAATCTGGACAATTTTCATACCAATCATTTGCTGATTAATTCAATGGAGTTTTCTTGGACTTTGTTGAGATGGAATATTCTCCTCACATCCATTGCAGCATTACTGGAGCTCTGATACCACAATAATGGCAGAAGTGTCCTCAGACACGTAATTTAATTAATAAGAAAAATAATTACATTAGGAATTTGGCAAGAGTTTACACCCGAACAACAAAACACTCTTGCAATGAGCTATTTATAAGCTCAATGTCCTAACTACCTCTAATCGTGTATCACTTATAAAATAACAAGTGTCCACTTACAATAAAAGCTATTCAAACAACTTACTAACAATTTCCTATTGACACAAAATCTGGAGAATATCTATTGACACATCCCCTGATGATGGACTCACTTGGTAGTCTGAAACTTTGGGTTCACAAAACTCTATAGCAGGTAATTCCTCATCTATGAAACTTACTAACAATTCTTCTAAATTAGAGACTAAGATACAACACATTTGTAGAGTCATATCTTGTTACAACAATATACTAGTTCTAAATGTCTCAATTAAATAATTAAATATTCTATATTAATAATTAATAATTTAATATCTTAAATTAATGATTATTTTATTACTAACTTTATAACCTATGATAATATTTATTTTTGGATCATCTAACAGACATCTAGCGTGCAACAAAATCAAAAGAATAGTTGCGATCTATCATCTTCGACACAAGGCCAAGCTTTGACAATATAGGAACAAGATGTAGCATATCAGGTAGATACTCTAAAATATTTTCTTCAAACTTGTATGAAATTGTTGTGAGATCAAAGAGTTGTAGAAGGAATTCAGGAATTGATAAATTCCTATGCATCTAAAGAAGTACTGTGGAGTGAGATGCGCGAAGTTAACAATTTACATAGACAAAAGAGAACTAGAAAAGAAATGAGGCTTAGTGCACAAATAGGAGAATATGACATGGACCAAGTTATTTTAGATCTGGGATCTGAAGCTAATGTCTTGACAAAGAAAACATGGGAATTAATGGGTAAACCAAAGTTGCAATGGTCACCTATTCAACTAAGAATGGTGAATCAACAAAAGATTGTTCCTCTAGGAAGATTATCAGGCATTACAGTAGACATTGAAGGGGTGCACACTACTACTGATTTTGAAGTGATAGAAATTGTGGATGACAATAACCCCTATCCTACACTACTTGGATTGGATTGGGAATTTTCTAACATGGCTATAATCAACTTAAAGAAGAGGCAAATGATATTTGAAAGAAACAATATGAGAGTCATTGTTCCATTAGATCCATCAGAAGGAGCAAGGTATACTGAACCAGTTAAAGAAGAGTACAATGAAGCAGACATAGACAACATTTATCAAATAAAAGCCAAAGAATAAGAATGGATTAATCCCACTGCAGATGGAAAATTGAGCTGGGAACAAGCTAGTTCCTGTACTTTAGATTTAGAAGAAGAATTGGAAAATTGGCAAAACAGGTTACATGAAGTGTCTACAAGGCGATGTGAAATAATTACTAAAGCAGCTCGCTGTATGACAGCTGAGGTATGTCACTTACTTTTTCTTGATGGTTTGGTTAATATAAATAATTTTCTTGAAGAATATGAAGAACAAGTACTAGAGTGTCAAAGATTGTTAGCTCTAGATCTAGCATTAAGAGCTACTCCTGCTAGATGGTGGGGTACACATAAGAAGAATATAGGAACTTGGCAGGAATGTCGAAGGTTGATATGGATAAGGTTTGGTCAGGTAGAAACAAAATTGGTAGATAAATATGATGGTCAAACTGACCCTAGAGAGCACATCCAGCTTTGTATGACAACATGGAAGGAGATTCCACAAGAAGAATGGGTGCATGGGTTCATCCATACATTGGAGACAATTCCTCAAAACTGGTACTTGGAAACAAAACTTTGACATGGTACTGCAAGCTGGGCAGAGATGGTTTATGGGTTTATATTGACATTTAGCTTCGAAGATGATTGTCCATATATAGATTCAACCCTTCAGATAGTTAAAAAGAATATTTTTGAGAATGAAATTCCACTCACTTGGCAACCTGATTGGGCTGCACAACTACATAATGTACTGGAATGCTACAATATCACTACAAAATAAGATGAAGACCCTCGCAATATTGACATAGCAGAATCTGAAGGCTACGGCAAAGTGAATGGACCTGAATTATAAATGTCTGATATAACAAAGCCATTAAAGACAAGGAAGGTGAATATAGGGTCAGAAGATGAGTCGAAGTTTGCAACGATAGGAGATTACTGGGATGAAGAAACAATTAGCAAAGTGACAAATCTTTTGCATGAATACCAAGAGTTATTCCCCACTAAGTTCTCAGATATGAAGGGCATAGTAGGAGACTTGGGAGTTATGAAGATTCCTTTAAAGCCTGATGTGAAGCCTGTCAAGAAAAGACCCTACATATTGAATCCAAAATATAAGGAGAAAGTAAAAGAAGAGTTAGATAAAATGATAGTAGCAGGGATCATTGAACCTGTGGAGGAATCAGAGTGGGTAAGTCAAGTGCATGATCTATTCCATACACCCTTTGCAGATGAAGTGTTGGATAATGTAGGTGGACATGAGGTCTACTCATTCACAAATGAATTTTTAGGATACCATTAGATTAGAATTGCCATAGAAGATCAACATAAGACTACCTTTGCTATAGAATGTAGATCATATCAATATACAATGATGCCTTTTGGACTAAAGAATTCCCTTGCCATATTTTCAAGAGTGGTGGTTGCAAATCTCAAAGAATATATTCACAAGTTCTTAGAAGTATACTTCAATGATTGGACAATATTTGGGTTATTGAAGAAACATGTTGCAAGCTTAAGACTGATGCTCAACACATGTAGACAGTATCAGATTTCTCTGAATATTAAGAAGTGCATATTCTGTGTACCTTTTGGTATATTGCTGGGACATATTGTTTGCAAGCAAGGATTGATGGTGGATCCTGCAAAGATTGCTATTATTGTGAATTTACCTCCACCAAAAATAGTGAGACAACTTCGCACCACTTTGGGACATACAGGATATTACAGAAAATTTATCAAAGGATATGCACAAATTACTGTGCCTATGGAAAAACTACTAAAGAAAGATGTTACTTTCCTATGGAACAAAGAATGTCAAAAGAGCCTCGACACACTAAAAGAAAAGATGGTAACTTCTCCTATACTGGTATTTCTAGATTGGAATAAGGAATTTCATGTTCATGTGGATGCTTCATGCATAACTTTAGGAGTGGTGTTGGCACAACCTGGTGCAGGAGAAATCGATCACCCTATAGCTTTTGCAAGTAGGAAATTGTATAAAGTAGAAAATAACTATACAACTATAGAAAGAGAAGGACTAGCTATGGTATATGCTTTGCAAAAATTCAAACATTATTTGTCGGGACATTTTTAAGATGTTCACAGACCACTCTGAACTAAAGTACCTGGTCAATAAGGCTTTTTTAGGAGGAAAATTTGCAGATGGATATTATTATTTTAGAAGTATGATTTTGAAGTTGTTTTTAAGCTAGGAAGACTAAATGTTGGACCTGATCATTTTCAAGGTTAGAGACAGGAGAAGAACCAACGAATATAGAGGATAATATTCTTGATGCGCAACTATTTGCAATCAGGATAGTAGATGATCACTTCATTGATATTATTCAGTTCTTAACCATAGGGATGGCTCCTTCAAAATACACTAGCAGTAGAAGAAACAATTGGTGGTTAAGGCAACAAATTTTTCACTGATAGCAGGACATTTGTATAAAATGGGACCAGATGAAATACTATACAGGTATGTTCATGAGCATGAAAGATAGATAATTTTAACAGAAGCTCATAGTGGTGCAACTGGTGGACATTATGTAGGGAAAGCTACTGCGCAATTTTTTTTAAGAGTAGGACTATGGTGGCCTACACTACACAAAGATGCAAAGGAGTATTGTCGAGCTTGTGATATCTGCCAAAGAACAGGAAAACCTTCAAGGAGAGATGAGATGCCACTAGTGCCACAAGTAACTTTGCAGGATTTTGAAAAATGGGCTATTAATTTTGTCAGACCTATCAATCCACTAGGGAAAAGCACTGGTGCGAGGTATATAATCATTGCAACTAATTATTTGACAAGGTGGGATGAAGCACAACTAGTGAAGGATTGCAACACAAAAACTACTGCGAAGTTCATCTTTGAATACATATTGTCCATATTTGGTGCCAAAAGATATTGATGAGTGACCAAGGGTCACATTTCTTGAATAAGACCATTGAAGCATTAACTGAGGAATTTCAATTTTACCACCAAAAGAGCACTCCTTATCATCCTCAAGCAAATGGAACTGTGGAGGCATTCAATAAAATTTTGGAGAATGCACTGACCAAGGTATGTAATGTGAATAGGGATGACTGGGATCTTAGAATTCCAACAATATTATGGGCTTATAGGACTACATGCAAAAATTTGACAAGTTAGACACCCTTTAGGTTGGTTTATGGGTAAGAAGATGTGATTTCAATGGAATGCATTATCCCTAGCCTAAAAATTGCATCTTTACAAATATGGTAGACCCCAATATAATGGAAGAAAGAATGTCACAGTTACTGGCTCTAGAAGAAGACAGGTTTTTAGCAGGATTTCATCAACAAGTGAAAAAAGCAAGAGAAAAGGCTTGGCATGACCAACACATTAAGCAAAAGAAGTTTCAGGAAGGAGACCTTGTTCTCCTCTATGACAATAAGTTTGTTAACTTTCTAGGGAAATTCAAAACACACTGGTTAGGCCCATATGTTATTAAGTATATTACTAATGGAGGCGCAACACATTTAGCAAAGTTAAATGGAGAATTAATTCAAGGAATAGTGAATGGTAGTAGATTGAAGTTGTACAGAGACAACCTTGTCCCTATAACTTTGCCTAAAGAAGAAATAAGGTAAGTCTTAGTGTCACACACAGTTGAAAGTGGACATTGGACTATAAAATACGCTGCAGAGAGAACTTCAATGAAGAAAGTAATTTTCTACAATTAGGAATATGTCGAAGCTCGCAGGAAGTCGTGACATAAGACAGAGGTGCGCTAAAATAGGGAAGGTGTCAAAGCCCACCGGAAAAGTAGAAATAGGACTGTTAAAATGGAAAAAAAACTCGTGTAAAGTCACATTTAGACGATAGATTGACAAAATTTATGGATAGATATGCATTTAATGACAAAATCTGAATAGAATCAGGACAAAATCAAATCTAATGATGAGGTTCAAAGGTCAGAATCGCTATAAATAGTTGACTCCCATGTCGATTAAGAACTATTCAAAATCAAGAGTTTGAGAGAATAATAGTGTGAAGCAGTTGCAGAGATTTCTTGCATGAATATCTTATCGACTAAAGAATTTGTGTGAATATTTAACGAGAAAGGTTTAGAAGGATTTATGGAAGCAGTCACTGCAACAACAACTGGTACATAGCAACATCACCAGTTGTACCACCCATAGTAGCAACACCCTTAGTAGGAGAATCGACACTGCAAAAGCAAAGAAATTCTCCAAGAAAGTAGAAAACTAAGGAAGAAAGATCCAAAAATAAGCAAGACAAGAAGCCTGCCAAACCTAAGAAACAATCCGAGCAGGTCACCATTGAGGAAGAAGAAGTGGAAGAAATATAGGTGGATGAAGGGGGTGCAATGTTCATCTCGCCTCTACCCTCATATATTATGCCGAGGAAGTCGAACGCTAAGCCTGTAAAGGATGCCAAAGATGTGAAGTATGGGACATTCACACCACTATTGTCGGAGGATGTGTCGTTTGAAGGAGAGATTTTAGGAAAGATTTCGCAGCTAAAGTTTACAGACAATAATTTTAATGACTGAACGAAGTACCCACAGTTCGCATCAGACTGATACTTACAACAAGTTCACTACCTAGATAACGGGGTCATGAGGTTGGAACCACAACGGTGGGAAAACGGGTTGTCGTATTCAGGGCTTCTAAAATGTTGAATGTGTCGCACTTCGACAGGAGTTCAACAAAATAACATGTGTGCACCAATTATTGGTGCTAATTCATGACAGACACTTTTGGATGGGGAAAAAATCCATGTAGACCAAATGATGATTTGGAGAATCACAAAGCTACCATAACAAGAGAGGAACGCCGCAGAGGAGTTTGTCAGGAAGGACCAGGACCGTGCCTTGGCAGAAAGCATGAAGCAAAAGTATGGGTTGGTCAAAGGAAACAGGGGCTACGACATAAAATCTATTAGCAACCAAGAAACCCGCTTCGTGACATGTATTCTAGCTGGCAAGATTATGAGGAAGTGTCATGCAAATGAAGTCCTTGCACCGGTGGTGGCTTTAGCTATGAAGTGTGCAAATGGAGTCTAGTATAATTGGGCTGCATACTTATGCAAAGAATTCCTAGATGACTATCGCGAGGTACAGGAAAAAGGTACCCATTTTCACTATGCCTGGTTGATTTTAATTATCGCATTGTTAGCATGGAGGGAGCCGGAGGATACACAGTTCCCTTCGGTGCCTACAGATGTTTGTGAGGCTACAAGGTATGCTTCATTGTGGCATAGCACTCAACCATCGTGAGCCTGGGAAAACATAATCTTCTTCATATTATACCAGATGGATCTGCACATGCTCGTAAACTAGTATCCATGCCTCTCACCAAGTTTATACAAATAGTACAACCCCGTGGTGAGGTTCAAGGTGGATTTCCATAAAGTGAAAATCCAGGCGCGCAAAGACATGAAGAATAAATGGCATGCAGAGTGGATGACTCCATTGGAGGAAGCAAGGGATAGTGCCATAGAAGAAGAACTAGACACTTCGCACCATGGTGAAGCCAGTGGAAAGGATAAAGAGAAGGAATTAGAGGAAGAAAAAGAGGAAGAGGAAGAAGAACATCATGAAGAAGAACACCATGATGAAGAACATCATGAGGAGGAGCCTCAAGGAGGCAAAGATACAACTAAGGAAGCAGAGAAGGTAGAAACAAAGAAATCTGCCACAGAGAAAAGGAAGAGCCAAGGCGAAGCTTCCACCAAGGCTAGAAAGAAGCATAAGGAAGATAAGTCAAATGAGGGCACACCAATGATTCTCACTGAGGGTGACTTGGACCCAAATGGAGATAAGGTTTAGGAGATCACAATGGAATATTGGAATATGGTGGAAGATTGCTACGACGAGCTTATCACAAGTGTGCATGAAAGGATCGCAGAGTTGAAGACTTTTGCATTAGCAGTTAGACAACCTACACAAATACAGGAAAGGATTACAGAAGGAAAGCTGATAGTTCCTACCCTTGCAGCGAGGCTGACAAAAATACCTACATGGGCTCTACAATTTGAGTCATCAGAAATTCAGCAGGAGGCCAAGGAGTGGACACATATAAACATGAACATCACAATAATGTCACTTCAAAGGTTACATAAACTACATGAAGAAATTATATACAAGTTAAATCTAAGGGAACAACTCACATCACAACTCAACATATAGGTGGAGAAGGAGCAGGTAGCGCTGTCATAGAAGCTCAACCAAATAATACAAGAGCGAGATCAGATAGAAAAACAATATCAACAGCTGAAGAATGCAGTAGAAAAAATATGTAAAGTAATTCCAGACATGGAGGTCCACAAAGAAGAATCCGCAGAAGAAAAGGTTGTGAAGCTCGGCCTTGAAATGAAGGAGCAGAAGGCTAAAGTTGTCACGGTACCGGTTGAATACGAAGTCAAAATTAGTGAGCTGTAATTGAAGCTGCAGTTAGCTACACCGCAAGATGTAAGAGACCAAAGGGAGGTTGACCTAAAGTTAGTCATGGTTAGCACCTTCCCAACATTGGTAGACTATAACAAACTACTAGATGAGAGTATGGAGATTTGGACTTCGTTGCATGAAGATCCAAATGTTCAGAAACTATAGGAGGAGATTGTTATGAAACCAGCTCAAGAAAAGATAGAAAAGAAAGATCAACGCCTTAGAATTCAGCCTCTTCGAGGGGGCAACCTCCTTTACATTACATAAATGAACAATTCTTGGATGATACAAATGACAAAACCTCCTTTCTATATATAGGAGTCTAAGGAGTCACAATATAATCCAGCCGACCTAACAATAATAATATAAAGCCACAAAAATAATAATAGAGGGATTCTATGGGGCACAGAAATAACAATATGTGGGTAATAGGGGCACAACAATATAAATAAGGGGTATAACTACAATAGTAATGGGGTAATCACTAGTATTATAGGGACCCAACATGCCCCTCTCCTTCAAAAAAGTGTTGTCCTCAACGCTTGAGCAGTTCTGGATACTTCTGCATAAAATTCTCATCCTCCCATGTGGAATCTTCAGCGGATAAGTTCTTCCACTTGATAAGATACTCTGAAATTGATCGATTTCGTAGCTGTCGAGTTCTTGTTTCTGTGACTGCTTCCGGTTCCAATATAATTTTTCCTTCCTCGTCAAGTTCTGGCAATATTGTTTGAACTGGGAGCTTGTCGCCTATAACCTTCTTTAAACATGAAACATGGAAAACTGGGTGCAATCGAGAAGCTGCAGGAAGCTCCAATTTGTATGCCATAGTACCAATCTTTTCCAACACCTTGTACGGACCATAATACTTTGGTGATAATTTATTATCCTTCTTAGCTTGCTTTAGGGACATTTGCTTATATGGTTGTAGCCGTAGGAATACCCAATCACCTACATCAAAACTTCTTTCACTGCGATGTTGATCTGCCTGTTGTTTCATTCTATTTTGTGCCAACACGAGGTTATCCTTTAAGAGTTGGAGGACTTGTTGTTGATGTTCGATGTGATGTTCCACTGCTTGAACCTTAGAATTTTCTCTTAAATATGATGTGATGGATGGTGGTTGATACCCATAAAGTGCCATAAATGGGGTCATTTTTGTTGCTGTATGGAAGGAAGTGTTATACCACCATTCAGCCAGAGGCAACCATTTGACCCATTGTGTCTGTTTATCAGATACAAAGCAACGAAGATATCCTTCCAAACATTTGTTTACTATCTCAGTTTGCCCATCAGATTGAGGATGATAAGATGAGCTATGAGCTAACTGAGTACCAAGACAAGAAAATAATTCTGTCCAAAAATTTCCAGTGAAAATGGGATCTCTGTCACTTACAATAATCTTTGGGTTTCCATGTAGCTTTTGAATTGTTTCCATAAATGCAGTAGAAACTGTACTGGCTTTAAATGGATGTGATAATGCACAAAAGTGTGCATACTTGGTAAGTCTGTCAACTACCACCATGATGACACTCTTTCCCTCAGACTTGGGTAAACCTGTGATAAAATCCATTGAAACCTCCTCCCAACGTTGGCTTGGAATGGATAAAGGTTGTAATAGACCCGGTGTCTTAATTGTTTCAACTTTATTTTGTTGGCAAACCAAACATTCCGCCACAAACTTTTGAATATCTGATTTAAGGCCATCCCAAAAAAATTCCTTCTTAACCCTGTGGTAAGTTTTTAAAAATCCTGAGTGCCCTCCTAAGGGAGAAGTGTGCAATTCCATAAGAATCTTTTGTTTTAGCTGGGAATTCTTACAGAGGTATAAGCGATCTTTGTACCATAACGAATCATTTTTCCAGCTAAATGTATCAGAAGTACTGGAATCTTGTTGTAGCTTTCGAATAAGTGCCCACACTTCTTCGTCATTCTTCCATTCCTCCTTTGCTTCGTTTATCCAATCTGGTTGGATAATAGAAATGGCACACAACAATGCTTCCACATCCTCATCCTTTCTTGAGAGTGCATCTGCCACCACATTTTGCTTCCCTTTTTTGTAGATGATTTCAAAGTCATAACCCAACATCTTTGTGACCCACTTTTGTTGCTCTTCAGAGGATAATCTTTGTTCTAAAAAGTATTTAAGGCTATCATGATCCGTTTTTACCTTGAAGTGTCTTCCCATTAGGTAGGGTCGCCATTTCTTAAGTGCATGGAGTATTGCCAACATTTCCTTCTCATAAATAGCTTTGCTTAAAAACTTTCCCTTGATTGGACGACTTTCAAAAGCAATGGGTCTTTCATCTTGCATTAGAACAGCACCAATTCCATTTCCTGAAGCATCACATTCCACAATAAAGGTTTTTGTGAAGTCCGGTGTAGCTAAGACCGGTGCTTGGCACATTGCCTCTTTAAGATGTTAAAGGCCTTTGTTGCTTCCGGAGTCCATGAAAATGAATCTTTCTTCAATAATGTTGTTAGAGGTGCTGCTATTCTCCCATAATTCTTAACAAACTTGCGATAATACCCTGTCAACCCAAGAAATCCTCGCAGATGCTTTATGGATGTGGGGATTTTCCATTCCTTAATGGCTTTAATTTTGCTAGGGTCTACCTTAACTCCTTCATGAGATACAATATGACCCAAATATTCCACCTCCTGGACTCCAAAGAAACATTTGGATCTTTTTGCATATAATTGTTTCTCCTCCAATAGTTGTAGCACCTTGTCAACATGTTCAACATGATCCTTCCAAGACTTGCTGTAGATTAGTATATCATCAAAAAATACTAACACAAATTTTCTAAGGAATGGTTTGAAAATTGAATTCATCAAACCTTGAAATGTTGAAGGTGCATTGGTAAGGCCAAAAGGCATGACCAAAAATTCATAATGACCCTCATGAGTTCTAAATGCCGTTTTCGGAATGTCTTCAATCTTCATTCTGATTTGATGATATCCTGAACGAAGATCCAACTTGGTGAAGTAAATTGATCCATGCAATTCATCCAGTAATTCATCAATGACAGGAATGGGGAACTTATCTTTAATAGTGAGCTTGTTGAGCTCCCTATAATCTGGACACATGCGCCATGATCCATCCTTCTTGTGCACCAATACTACTGGAGCTGAGAAAGAACTTTGACTCGGTTGAATTATACCAGCCTCTAGCATTTCTGCAACCATACGTTCAATTTCACTTTTTTGGACATATGGATATCTGTACGGCCTGATGTTTGGAGGAACACTTCCTGGAATCAGATGAATAGCATGATCATGATCACGCATAGGTGGGAGACCTTTGGGAGTCTCAAATACCTTGGAATGATTGTCCAGGACTTTTTGGAGATCTGGAGAAATAGATGATTCCAATGTGGAAACATCTAGCGAACATAATTGTGCAATTACACCTCTTTGCTCCTTTTTTAGAAGCTTTGTCATGCCATTAGAGCTGATTATCTTTCCTGGTTTCCCTGCAATACCCCTTAATTCAACTTCCTTTCCTTCCACAGAAAATTTCATGAAAAGTTCTTGAAAATTAAAAGCTATTGTACCCAAGGATTGTAGCCATTGGACTCCTAGTACAACATCAGCACCTCCCATTGGAATGGAAAGCATTGGGCTAGTCAATACATATTCTCCCATGGATAGCTTGATATTATGGCACTTTCCAGAACAATTTATTGTTCCTCCATTTGCAATCATCACTTGACACTCTGGTGCTGGATATAGGAAGCAATTCAATTCTTTTGCTACCCTACAATGAATAAAATTGTGGGTGCTTCCTGAATCAATCAACACTATTACCTTTTTCTTCTTGATTTGTCCTTCTATCTTGATGGTTTGAGGAGTGGTAATTCCCGCCAATGCATTACAAGATATGGTCGGATTTATTTGTTCTTCATCTAGGCTTTGTTCCTGGAATATATCCTCTTCTTTTGACCTTTCTTGCTCCTTTTCTTCTTCCTCTTCACAATCTATGTAGAATAATTTCTTCTCAGCACACTTATGACCTTTTGTGTATTTGCTATCACAATTGTAACAAAGCCCTTTTGCTCTTTTTTCTTCCAATTGTTGTGGTGTCAACCTTGTAGGTTGTGGAAGACTATGGGCAACAACACTTCCGTCTTTATAGTTGTGAATGGTATGCTTCCTAGTTGCCATAATTTTGCTTTCCATTTTTCTTGCTAACCTGAATGCCTTCTCTAATGAATCAGGTTCCCAAAGGCGCACATCATGTTGGATATTATCCTTTAAAGACCCTATGAACACATCAATCCTATGCTCCTCTGGAATATCTTTTACCCTTATGTTCAATTTTTGGAACTCCTCAATGTGCTCCATTATTGAACCCTTTTGTTTGAGACTTATCAATTGGCTAAAAAAAGTGTTGCTTTTTGTATCCTCATAATGTGCTATCAATTCTTCCGTAAAAATTGCCCAAGTGATAAATTGTTTACGAGAACAAAGCCATTGATACCATACAAACTGATTTGGTTCCAAATATAAAGTTGCCATACGTACCTTTTGTGTGTTTTGCACATTATTGAGATCGAAGAATTGCTCCATCTGTAATATCCATGTGGCGGGATCCTTGCCATCAAACTTCCTCATATCGATTTTTGGAACATGGTGAGTCTTCGATCCAACATTAGAGTCTATGGAATCATGATTAACATTTCTTTTGTTCTCATCATGAGTTTCCTTTAGTACTCTTTCACCCTTAGTGACCATTTCTTGTAGCAACTTATCCATCTTATCATCCATGCCATCAATTTTAGCGTCCATGCCATTCACCTTAGCTTCCATGCCATCCATCTTAGCTTCTACACCTTTCTTTAAACCGTCCATCTTAGCTTCTACATCTTTCCTTAAACCATCCATTTTAGATTCTGTTCCTTTTTGTGCAAGTGACACTTGTTGCACTTGTTCTTGTAATTTTGATATATCATGTAGCATTTCTTCTTCTTCTTCATGAGTCATGCTAGAGCTTTCAGGTTCCTTACTAGGTGTTTGCATTTTCTTTCCTCGGGGCATCAGTTACCGATAATAATTCTCTAATATTCCCTTTGAATTCCTTCAAAATAAATTTTCAAACCAAGCTTAAGCAAAAATTAAAAAAATCTACACACCTTTTTTCACTTTGTAGGAGCTCGATATTGCCTCTGATGTATCTCTGTACTTTCTAATCATCTAGTTCTAAATTTGTGACCTGTAGTAGCCCTCTGTGTCCTCTTTCCAATGCCACAAGTCTGACCCAAATTGGATTCTCCAAGGAAGAGTTATGCGAAATCTCCCACAGTGACTTGATTATAGACTAGTTCAGTAGAGCGAACTTGTACGACGTGCCACGTGTCACTGTTTCAACCTTTGACTCTAAAAAATATATAAAATAAAACTACAGTCCATCCTCTTTCTGTAACTTCTTACGAAATTTCAATCCGATGCTCAGAAAGAAAGTTATGACGATTTTCCCCAGGTCACCTGTTTTGAGTGTAATTCAGGAGTCTGCAAAAAGACCAACTTCCTCAGATCATATCTCCGAAAATATCGCGCGAAAAAACTCTGAAATTTGGACCCAAGGTTCAGCGCGATTTCTTCTCAAATGGGTTTTTTTTGTGACTTCTGAAACGTTACAGAAAAAAAGTTATAGCGAAAATGCCACTATGACCTGTTTGGAGCAGCGAAACCCTAGAATCCAAAGCTCTGATACCAAATGTTATGAAACCAGCTCAAGAAAAGATAGAAAAGAAAGATCAACGCCTTAGAATTCAGCCTCTTCGAGGGGGAAACCTCCTTTACATTACATAAATGAACAATTCTTGGATGATACAAATGACAAAACCTCCTTTCTATATATAGGAGTCTAAGGAGTCACAATATAATCCAGCCGACCTAACAATAATAATATAAAGCCACAAAAATAATAATAGAGGGATTCTATGGGGCACAGAAATAACAATATGTGGGTAATAGGGGCACAACAATATAAATAAGGGGTATAACTACAATAGTAATGGGGTAATCACTAGTATTATAGGGACCCAACAGAGATGCAACAAAAGAAACAATAGTTAGAGGAAAGTCAAGCAGTTGCGAAGACATTGCCTATATCACAGAAGCTCGCAAAGATCAATGAAGCGAAGGTGCTGCAGAAGAGGATCAAAGAGCTGAAGAGGGAAGAGCATACATTGATAGACAAAACTCAGCCTTGGCAGGATGAGGCCCTTCAACTCTCCTAGACAGTAGATGAGAAGCTCCAGGAGCTTCGACAAAAGGAGGCAACATTGCTACAGAAGGCTGCAGAGCATGTAACAAAAGCATTGTTGGAGGAAGCACACAATGAGGATAAACAAATGACAAAAGTGCTCCAACAGTTCAACCAGGCCTATAACAACATTGCAAAAAAGATCAGAGGCACAACAACTAAGTGACTCGAGACGAGTCACAGGTGAGTGTTGGGGGCTTGTTGGGTGCAACCCAACTTGACCAGATTTTGGGCAAGGAAGATGAATTTTGGGGATAAAGCACACAATACAAAGTGCGAAGTGGACCACACAACAAACTCATTGTGCAGTATGGTGGCTTCATGGCCAAGCCCCTTACTTTTTTGTAAAAACATATAATATTGTATAAGTTGAATGGTTTTGGACCATAGTCCATTGTATTTTGGAAACAATTGTATGTGGTCTATGACAATGTAGTGATGTAATCCATCATGTAATAGTATATGTAGGGATGAATAATAAAGAAGAGGATCATCTTAAGATCATATCATGTATTGAATGGTTGAATCTTTATGACTGGGTTTTATGGCGAAGGAAAGGCTTTGCAGCTTAGTGCGCAGAGGCCTAAGTCTGCAGCTAAGTGCGCAGGTCAAGAACTGTTTGTGGTACAACTTCTATATTATAAGAAACAATTCTTGTGGATATAGTCCCACATTGGGATGAACCATGGTAAAATATGTGTCTACATGTGTTTATTTTCTTAATATCTGCACTTTATTTCAGTACTGTAAAGTTTATGAATGTTTATGATATGTTTAAGTGATAAATGTAATTTTGTGAAGTAAAGTACAAGTGAAAAGTATTTTGTGAATGCGAAATAGTAAATAAGTGTTAAACCATAAGAAAATACAAGAGTTCCACAACGCAATATCCCTTAGGCTGCAGAAACCTGGTTCTGCAACCTCCCATAGTCACTTCAGGTGAGACTATGACTTGCTTGCAGGTTGTTGTTGAAAGGGCCAGTGATTGAGGGTTTTGTTGGTGCACAGTAAATTCCAAACTTGAGTTAGCCCAACTTAAGCCAACAAGGACATTTGTAATGATATTTCTAATGAAGCCACCATGATTGGTCCCGACCTGTAAACACAAAGATAAGAGAAATTACAAGCGATATATACTAATGTGCAATAGAAAATATAGAAGCTTAAACATCTTGCAGAAAACATTCAAGGTCTTTCTTATAGGAAGAAAGATGTGTCATAATACTTGACTTTACCCAACTTGTAACCTTACATTTTCAATAAGAACATAAATCATACAAACCTTGATGGGCCCTTGTGATTGTCCCTACACTTATAGTGTCTTCCTTAGAAAGTAAGAAGAGAGATAGGATTTTTCTTTTAGAAAATGAACTTGCTAAGTAAGATGCTTCTAATTGATGATAGTTTGGATCATGGAATTCAAAAAAAACCTATTGGATATCCTAATATCCTTGAAATGGTAATATCAATTAATGGCATGAGATTAGGATGAGAATTGTTTAGGGGGAAATGAATCTGATCATATTCAGAAGGCTTATCAAGATAACGAGGGCCTGACATAACCATCAACAAAGGTTGAATTGCCAAACTTTCTGGACAAGTGACTAAATATTGAGATGATAAACCATAAAGGTCTGCTGATTTAAAACAACCATCATTAGGTACACTAGTGGGAAAATAATCAATCGAATGACAGTTGTTAGAACAAGAACCATGATCAGATGGGTTGATTAAGGCATAAGATTGTCAGTTAGGATACTTCAAAGATAGATCAGTTTGAACAACTCTACAAATGATTTGAATGAAGGAATCATCTTCCTCATATGTTGAATGTGACAAATCATGTACTTGTGATTGGCTGCAACCTGAACTGACATCATAATAATAAAAAACAAATGTCAACATGTAAAACATGTGAAACCAGTCGATATGTAGCAGATGAAAAAGAGGAACTTGATTCAACAAATAACATGAGCATTCATTAACACTAAATAGGATATGTGGTGCCATGAATAAAATAATTAGTATCATAATATTCACAAGAATGATTAGGAGTTGGTTACTTTCAAAAGTATCTGATAGACATGAATCCCTCGACCAATTATAATATTTAGAATGATCAACTTCAAAACTTCGCACATTCATGAAAGGTATGCATTCCAAACCCGAGTTTGATATAAGAGATTTAAAAGAAGATACATTTAACTAAAATAGAGTCTTCAACCCAATCATAAAACAAATCTTGAAATTTTGCCAAGTTATACCCGAAATACCACACAACTTTCATGAAGAAATTACCATCCAATAAAACCATGCAAAGGAAATACTTTTGTGATAAAATACAGATCTGACTTAGTTCAACGACCTTACTAGAGTCACAAGAACCTGACATAACCATCAATGAAAGTTGAAGTGTCTCGAATTCTTAATGAGTCCCAAAACGTTCAAGAATTGTAGAATTTCATTTTGCAAATTGAATCAGATTGTGCATGGTGTGTGGACAACTACCATCAATAATTTCAACTAGAGCACTACTATCCAAATGGCAGCCATCTACATCACTGATTTAATTAGAATTTACTTCTTCAACAAACAAATTACCCAAGTCGTAAGGTTCTTTGAATTGCAAATTCAAATATGGATAGATTGAATGAATGTCATGAGTAGCCTGAATAGAAGAACCTTCTTCTTGCAAAATTGGAAATGAAAAGGAATGGAAAGGATACTTGATGACTTCATTACCTTATTCTTTATCATCAATAATTTGACTACCCTGTTTCAATTCAAAATCCAACTCATTAGATGATGAAAATGCATTGTAAGCAGTAGAGCACAAGGGATAGTGGGATGAAGAGGAAGTTTCCATACGAATATTTTCTTGGACTGAATGAGATTTAATATCTAAATATTCTAAAACAAAATCTTCTCGAGAAACCGAAAGATCAAATTATTCACTTGGGAATACATCATCACATATAATAATGGAGTCAGAATCATTAGGATGATGGTTGTCCAAGACTTTAGATTGATTATGCAAATTGTTAGGTCCCTATAATACTAGTGATTCCCCCATTACTATTGTATTTTTATCCCTTATTGTTATTGTTGTGCCCCTATTATCCCCATATTGTTATTATTGTGCCCCATAGAATCCCACTATTGTTATTTTTGTGCCTTTATATTATTATTGTTAGGTTGGTTTGGTTATATTGTGACCACTTAGACTCCTATGTATAGAAAGGAGGTTTTTTTCATTTGGATCATCTAAGAATTGTTCATTTGTATAATGTAAACGAGGTTTCCCCCTCTAAGAGGCTTATTTCTAGAGTGTTGATCTATCTTTTCTATCTTTTTGTGAGTTGGTTTCATAACATTTGGAATCAGAGGTTTGGATTCTAGAGTTTCGTTGCTCCAAATAGGTCATCGTGGCATTTTCGCTATACATTTTTACTAAAAAGTTTAAGAAGCTAAAAAAAAACCCATTTGAGATGGAATCGGTCTGAACCTTAGGCCCGAATTTTAGATCTTGTCTCATTATATTTTCAGAGATATAATCTAAGGAAGTTAGGGTTTTTGCAAACCCCCGAATTACATTCCAAATAGGTAACCTTGGGAAAATCGTCATAACTTTCGCTTTGTGTATCAGATTGCATTTTCGTAAGAAGTTACAGAAATAGGACGGACTATAGTTTTTTGGATATCATGTTAAGAACCTTAGGTTGAAACAGTGACTCGAGGTACATCATACAAGTTCGCTCTACTGAACCAGTCTATACTCAGGTCATTGTGGGAGATTTGGCATAACTCTTCATTGGAGAATCCAATCTTGATCGGACTTGCAGGGTTAGAAAGATTACTTAGAGGGTAACTGTAGGAAGAAATTTTAGATCTTTGAGATCCAAAACTACAGAGATACATCATATTCAATATTGAGCTCCTAAAAAGTGAAAAATGGTGTGTATTTTTTAATTTTTTTTTGCATAAGCTTGGTTTGAAAAATTAGTTTGAAGGAATTCAAAGGGCATAGTGAAGCATTATTATCGGTAATTGATGCCTCGAAGAAAGAAAATGGAAACACCTAGTAAGAAACCTAAAAGCTCTAGCATGACTCATGAAGAAGAGGAAGAAATGCAACATGATATATCAAAATTACGAGACCAAGTGCAACAAATTTCACTCGCACAAAAAGTAACAGAAGCTAAGATGGATGGTTTAAAGAAAGATGTAGAAGCTAAGATGTATGGCATGGAAACTAATATGGATGGTTTAAAGAAAGGCGTAGAAGCTAAGATGAAAGGCGTAAAAGCTAAGATGAATGATGTGGAAGCTAAGAAGGATGACATGGAAGCTAAGATGGATGGCGTGGAGGCTAAGATGGAAGGCGTGGAAGCTAAGATGGATGATTTAAAGAAAGGCATGGAAGATTTGAAGATAGATTTGACAAATTTTCTACAAGAAATGCTTACTAATGGAAAAAGGGTAGTAAAGGAAACTCATGATGAGAACAAAATAAATGTTAATCATGATTTCATAGACTCTAACGTTGGATCGAAGAACCACCATGTTCCAAAGATCGATATGAGGAAGTTTGATGGAAAGGATCCCGGAACATGGATACTACAGATGGAGCAATTTTTCGATCTCCATAATGTGCAAAACACACAAAAGGTACGCATTGCAACTTTATATTTGGAACCAAATCAGTTTGTATGGTATCGATGGCTTTGCTCTCGTAAACAAATTGTCACTTGGGCTATTTTTACAGATGAAATGATAGCACATTATGAGGATACAAAAAGCAACACTTCTTTTAGCCAATTGATAAATCTCAAACAAAAGGGTTCAAAGACGGAGCACATTGAGGACTTCCAAAAATTGAATATAAGGGTAAAAGATATTCTAGAGGAGCATAGGATTGATGTGGTCATATGGACTTTAAATGATAACATCCAACATGAGGTTCTCCTTTGGGAACTAGATTCATTAGAGAAGGCATTCAGGTTGGCAAGAAAAATAGAAAGAAAAATTATGGCAACAAGGAAGCCTACCACTCACAATCATAAAGATGGAAGTGTTGCTGCCCCTAGCCATCCACAACCTACAAGGTTGACACCACAACAATTGGAAGAAAAAAGAGCAAAAGGGCTTTGTTACAGTTGTGATAGAAAATACACTAAAGGTCATAAGTGTGCTGAGAAGAAATTATTTTACATAGATTGTGAAGAGGAGGAAGAAAAGGAACAAGAAATGTCAAAAGAAGAGGATATACACCAGGAACAAACCCTAGAAAAAGAAGAAATGAATCTGACCATATCTTGTAATGCATTGGCTGGAATTACCACTCCTCAAACTATCAAGATAGAAGGGCATATCAAGAAGAAAAAGGTAATAGTGTTGATTGATTTGGGAAGTACCCATAATTTTATTCATTGTAAGATAGCCAAGGAATTGAATTGCTTCCTATATCCAACACCATAGTGTCAAGTGATGGTTGCAAGTGGAGGAACCATAAATTTCTTAGGAAAGTGCCATAATATCAAGCTATCCATGGGATAATATGTATTGAATAGCCCAATGCTTTCCATTCCAATTGGTGGTGCTAGTGTTGTACTAGGAGTCCAATGGCTACAATCCTTGGGTACAATAGCTTTTAGTTTTCAAGAACTTTTCATGAAATTCTCTTCAGAAGGAAAGGAAGTTGAATTAAGAGGTATCACAGGGAAAATGGGAAAGATAATCAACTCTAACGGAATGACAAAGCTTCTAAAGAAATAACAACGAGGCATAATTGCACAATTATGTTCACTACAGGTTCCCACATCGAAATCATCCATTTCTCCAGATCTCCAAAAAGTCTTGGACAATCATTCCAAGGTATTTGAGACTCCCAAAGGCCTCCCACCTATTCGTGATCATGATCATGCTATTAATTTGATTCCAAGAATTGTTCCTCCAAACATCAGGCCTTACATATATCTCTATGTCCAAAAGAGTGAAATTGAACGTATGGTTGCAAAAATTCTAGAGGCTGGTATAATTCAACCTACTAAAAGTTCTTTTTCTGCTCCAGTAGTATTGGTTCACAAGAAGGATGGATCATGGCGCATGTGTCCAGATTATAGGGAGCTCAACAAGATAACTATTAAAGATAAATTTCCCATTCTTGTCATTGACGAACTATGGATGAATAGCATGGATCAATTTACTTCACCAAGTTGGATCTTCGTTCAGGATATCATTAAATTAGAATGAAGACTGAAGACATTCCAAAAACAACATTTAGAACTCATGAGGGTCATTATGAATTTTTGGTCATGCCTTTTGGCCTTACTAATGCACCTTCTACATTTCAAGGTTTGATCAATTCCATTTTCAAACCCTTCCTCAGAAAATTTGTGTTAGTATTTTTTGATGATATACTAATCTACAACAAGTCTTGGAAGAATCATGTCCAACATGTTGACATGGTGCTCAAGCTATTGGAGGAGAAACAATTATATGCAACAATCTCCAAATGTTTCTTTGGATTATAAGAGGTGGAATATCTAGGTCATATTATACCTCATGAAGGTGTTAGGGTAGACCCTAGCAAAATTAAAACCATTAAGGAATGGAAAATCCCCACATCCATAAAGCATCTACGGGGATTTCTCGGGTTGACAGGGTATTATTGCAAGTTTTTTAAGAATTATGGGAGAATAGCAGCACCTCTAACAACATTATTGAAGAAAGATGCATTTTTATGGACTCCAGAAGCAACGAAGGCCTTTGAACATCTTAAAGGGGCAATGTGCCAAGCACCAATCTTAGCTACATCAGACTTCACAAAAACCTTTATTGTGGAATGTGATGCCTTAGGAAATAGAATTGGTGTTGTTTTAATGCAAGAAGAAAGACCCATTTCTTTTAAAATTCGTCCAATCAAAGGAAAGTATTTACACAAAGCTATTTATGAGAAGGAAATGTTGGCAGTACTACATGCAATTAAGAAATGGCGACCCTACCTAATGGGAAGAAACTTCAAGGTAAAAACAAATTATGATACTCTTAAATACTTTTTAAAACAAAGATTATCTTCAGAAGAATAGCAAAAATGGGTCAAAAAGATGTTGGGTTATGACTTTGAAATCATCTACAAAAAAGGGAAGAAAAATGTTGTGGCAGATGCACTCTCAAGAAAGGATGAGGATGTGGAAGCATTTCTTTGTGCCATTTCTATTATCCAACCAGATTGGATAAACGAAGCAAGGGATGAATGGAAGAATGACGAGGAAGTGTGGGCACTCATTCAAAAGATGCAACAAGATCCCAATACAAGGATTGGTTATACCTATGTAATAATTCCCAACCCAAACAAAAGATTCTTAAGGAATTGTACACCTCTCCCTTAGGAGGGCACTCAGGATTTCTAAAAACCTACCACAGGGTTAAGAAGGATTTTTTTTGGGATGGCCTTAAATCGGATATTCAAAATTTTGTGTGTGAATGTTTGGTTTGCCAATAAAATAAAGTTGAAACAATTAAGCCCCAAGACTATTACAACCTTTATCCATTCCAAGCCAACGTTAGGAGGAGGTTTCAATGGATTTTACCACAGGTTTACCCAAGTCCGAAGGAAATAGTGTTATCATGGTGGTAGTTGACATACTTACCAAGTATGCACACTTTTGTGCATTATCTCATCCATTTAAAGTGAGTACAGTTTCTACCGCATTTATGGAAACAATTCAAAAGCTACATGAAAACCCAAAGATTATTGTAAGCGATAGAGATCCCATTTTCACTGGAAATTTTTGGACAAAATTATTTTCTTGTCTTGGTACTCAGTTAGCTCATAGCTCATCTTATCATCCTCAATCTGATGGGAAAACTGAGATAGTAAACAAATGTTTGGAAGGATATCTTTGTTTCTTTGTATCTGATAAATAGACCCAATGGGTCAAATGATTGCCTCTGGATGAATGGTGGTATAACACTTCCTTCCATACTGCAACAAAAATGACCCCATTTATGGCACTTTATGGATATCATCCACCATCCATCATATCATATTTAAGAGAAAATTCTAAGGTTCAAGCAGTGGAAGATCACATCAAGCATCAAAAAAAAGTTCTCCAACTCTTAAAGGATAACCGCCCCTTGGCACAAAATAGAATGAAACAACAGGCAGATCAACGTCACAATGAAAGAAGTTTTGATGTAGGTGATTGGGTATTCCTACGGCTACAACCATTTAAACAAATGTCCCTCAAGCAAGCTAATAAGGATAATAAACTATCACCAAAGTATTATGGTTCGTACAAGGTGTTACAAAAGATAGGTACTATGGCATACAAATTGGAGCTTCCCGCAGCTTCCCGAATGCACCCAGTTTTCCATGTTTCATGCTTAAAGAAGGTTATAGGTGACAAGCTTCCAGTTCAAACAATATTGCTAGAACTTGATGAGAAAGGAAAAATCATATTGGAACCTGAAGCAGCCAAAGAAACAAGAACTTGATAGCTATGAAATCGATCAATTTCAGAGTATCTCATCAAGTGGAAGAACTTACCTGTTGAAGATTCCACATGGGAGGATGTGAATTTTATACAGAAGCATCCAGAACTAATCAAATGTTGAGGACAACACTTTTTTGAAGGAGAGGGGCATGTTAGGTCCCTATAATACTAGTGATTCCCCCATTACTATTTTCGTTGTATCCCTTATTGTTATTGTTGTGCCCCTATTGTCCCCATATTGTTATTATTGTGCCCCATAGAATCCCACTATTGTTATTTTTGTGCCTTTATATTATTATTGTTAGGTAAGTTTGGTTATATTGTGATCCCTTAGACTCCTATATATAGAAAGGAGGTTTTTTCATTTGAATCATCTAAGAATTGTTCATTTGTGTAATGTAAAGGAGGTTGCCCCATCGAAGAGGCTTATTTCTAAAGCGTTGATCTATCTTTTCTATCTTTTTGTGAGCTTGTTTCATAACACAAATCAATTTCATTTGAGTCATCACTGAGATTGTTAGATTCAAGGGTGTGCTGAGATTGAGTCCCTTTGAGTGCATGAGCACACCCTGAACCCATGAATGACTTCCCTCATGCTTCAGACTTGTTCCCTATGCCATTGAACTCTCTCTCTCTCTCTCTCTCTCTCTCTCTCTCGCTTGAGCACACAAGCACACCTTGAATCCTCAAGCTTGGACTAAGACAGAAAGAAGACATTGCTTAGTGATGAGTCCTCATTGACCTACTTTTGTATTACAAACCATTCCTCGAATTCCCATAATCTTCATTATTATTGACTTTTCTTACTTGAGAATCAATTATGAATGACTCCGTTAGAATATCTTCATTCCAAAAACAAATTGAAGATAAAGTTTTTTCAATCTTGTAATCAAGAACAACTCTCATAATTATGCAAAATACAATATATAATTATAAATATATATATATATATATATATATATATATATATATATATATATATATATATATATATATATATATTATTGAATCTATCTTGATAACTGTATGCCAATGCGTTTTCCAACTATAAAATCGCTCATGATTACTAATAATAAAAGATTTAATATGAACCACAAATAAAATATTCCAATATCATGTTTATATATATGTGTTTTGGTTGAGTAGGTATAATGGTTAAGTGCATGTGTTTTCTTGTCACCAATTCAAATCATGAGGGGTAGAGTATGTATGCGTTCATAGATGTTGGCCCCTTGTTTCAGACTTAGAAGCCTCACACACCAATTTGGTGTCTGACTTGCCATGACCTTAAAATTGGATTAGATGATTAAACAAAAAAATAAAGCAAGTGAAAAAAATAAAATCTTATACTTAAAAAAATTCAAGTAGTCTTAGTATTCTACATTGTGACTCATTTTTTAGGTATATTTTCATGTCACATTTGTGTGAATCCAACATAAATTTTCAACAGGTTAAATTCATTTATGCAAAGCAATTTAAACCATGAAAAATGATATGGGAGATATCCATTTTAACCATGGATCTATTACAAATTTATCAAGATAATAATTTTACACCTCAAAATAGAGAGAGATCCATTTAAACAATATATTATACCAAATTTCTTCACATGCAAACATTTTGCACATCAAAATATTTGATCCATTTCTCTACACTTTTAGATTTCCTCAAAATATTTGATCACTCTAGACTCTTGCTAGATCCATACTTAATATGGATCTTATTATTGAATATGAATAGTAAAAACATTTCATTTTCACTCTTGAAGCCATAAATAAAATATTTCCCTATCAATATTAAGTAACATAATTTCTTTAGGCACATAAAATAATTAAAAGTAAATTAAAAAAATCTTATATTTATGAAATAAATATTCAATATAAGACTTAAATAAATTGTTTGAATATATATATATATATATATATATATAATATATAATGGGAATAAATAATTAAAACTAAAAAAATAAATGATTTTAGTTTACTTAATTTTTAATATAAAATTAATATGCAGCATGTAAAAAATATTATTAACAATACAAATATCTAGATATAAATAAAATATTTAATTAATTTTAAATAATGCCTGATATAAATATACTCATATTTAAAAATATATTGTTAACTAAAAACATTTTAATATTAGACAATATGATCGGCAAACATAATATTTCAAAAACTAAATTATTATGTTGAAACATTTTAATATTTTAAATAGTTTAATGAAACAATTTAACATTATGTATTTAAAAATACAATTTAAAAAATGAAAATTTACCTATAAAATATATATTTATATAAAATTATACTATAAAAAAATTTACATATCAAACAAAATAATCTCTCATTACTTAATAGATTTGTAATTGCAAATAAATCTATACTAATTACTGGTCCAAAATAATACCGTCCAAATATATTGAATCAAACAAAAACAATAACTATGATAAATTTTGAATTCTTTTTTACAATACCGTTCAAATAGATTGAGGTAACTCACTTTACTTGTTTGGCAAATTGTATTCATCACTTTTGATAATTTCCCAACAAGCCAGCAGAGTAGATGCAAATAAATCGGGTTCGGATGCGAGGAATTCAATTTTGGGGACGATATAAGCCGCATCTGATGCACGCAATCCGGATGTGGTGATAAGCTCTCCTACAGTACATGCCCATTTCCTCCACCAACTCCTGTATAATTTCCACCACATTGCTCAGCTGCCTGCAAGGTGGGAAACGCAACGTGAAGGGGGCGGCCGAGACGCAGAGAACCAAAAACACATGCAACATCTCTCTCATCCGATTTCCTAATCCTCTTGACTTCTCAATATTCACATTTATTTATAAGCCGAAGGGGTTTGCCTTTATAACTAAATTTGTAGGTGTTGGTAAACTTTACAGACAAGTGATTAGGATTTTTGACGGCAAATTACAGATTTTATAAAAAAATAGTGATTCCTCTAATAAGCTTCGGATACAATTGGAAAATTTAAACTTACGTCTAAACTTTAATACCATAAAATAATTTACTATTACACCAAAACCCTCGGGTATTAATAAACTTTACAAACCAATAACTAAATTCCAAAATAGAAATTACGAATTCTATAAAAATACGACGATTCTTACGAATATGTGCGGTCAATTCGGAGTTCACTCTCTGGAGATCGTGGTTCTGGTTTTATCCTTATTATTTTTTAAAAACAATTTATTGTTATAGTTGAACTTCATGGATATCTTGTTATGGTCTTTGATGTTGATGATATTTAGGGTTGGAAGGTTGACTTTTAAAATGACGTGGCATTAGTAAAATCACGTATTTTTGTTGCTAGATTTCTTTGAATACAAGCTTTTGCTTCCTAGGTCATGACTTACCCATGCTGGTAAATCTTTTCATAAGCTTTATACCAAACTTATGGGCTTTTCCGTGTGTATATGCATGATATACGTTGATTCGACATTGACTTCAGTTTATTCGGGGAGAGGGCCATCGATCGATCGAGATGGATGAGCTGCTTCTTTTGAAAAATAAAGATGAATTTATGAAATTTTAATATTTAAAAAATATATTTTACTCAATTTTTTTTTCTATTAAATAATATTTCAATATTTAGGTCAACTCATTTTGAACCATTGAATATAATTCATCATAATATTAATAATTAATAAATAAAAAAATATATATATATATATATAAATATTTTTTTTATTGATATTTAATATCATTTAGAATATTTTATATTAAAAATATCACCTTCAATATCCTTAATTCTCTTTACATTTATTTATAGCAATTCTAAGTTATTTAATTAATATCTTTCTAATTTTATCATTTTAATAATTTCAATCAATTAAATAATATATATTTTCGACTTGTTTTACCTTTTTTTTTAATATCAAATAACTTTTATTTAATTTAAATATTTAATTATTAATTCTTTGAATTCAAATTTGACAATAATAATCTTCCATTTATTTTAGGTGTAGTCTTTAGTGCGACTTTTTGGAGGCTTTTCCTGTGGGTTTTTCCGGTCAAATTTCTCTAAATTCCGGCAGCAATTTATTGAAATCGCAAGTTTGATAGGTAATTTCTGCACAATCAAAGCATCCTAGGGGTTTTTCAGGGTGCTGAATCCAAATATGCAGTTAAAAAACCATTTTAACTAATACAAATCAAGATTTAACCTCAATTTTTTCTGCCGGATTCCGTCACCGGAATCTCCAAAAAATCGCACTAAAAACAACTCCTTTATTTTATCAATTCTAATAAATATTTATGTTTTTAACTAAATCAAAATAATAATATTTTTTATCATTCAAATTTTATATATATATATATATATATATATATATATATATAATTTAAAATAATAATACTTTTTTATCATATTAATTTTCCAATCTAACTATTATCATCTGAAGATTTTATCTTATTAGCTGAAGTTTTATATTAATTTCCGAATTTGATTATTTTTGGGTGAAGTTTTTAATATTATTTTTTGAATTTTTAAATTTGAATTCAATTTCAAATCATTTTTTCTATTTATATTTATTAAAGAGTTATAGCATTTATATTTATATCTATTTAATGGGTGCTCTATCATGGCTAGAATCTAATTCCTTTCTCTATTTAACTCTCTAGCACTCTTCACAATAATCATAAAAGTTTAATGTCCCTAAATATGGGTGTTGTGATAACACAGTTTACGAGAAGTCTTAATCTCCACCAAGTTATTGACTATGAAAAAATTCGCACCAAAATATTAAAATTATTGTATATAATAATATTAATTAATTAAAAAAATTGGAAAATTAATTTTTTGGAATTATGTAAATTTGGATTATTTAATTAATTTAAAAAATTTGGAAAATTAATTTTTAGCAATTATTTAAATTTGGATTATTTATTGGTGAGAAGGCAAAAAGCCAAAGTGAACATGAAGATTTATGAGTAGTGAGAAGACACTTTGGCCCTTTTGAATATGAAATCAAGAATAATAAAACATGTTATTTATGTGTATCATGATATTGTCTTTCACACTTTATCTCGTGAAAACTTGACTAAACTAAGGAGGGTGAATGAGTTTAGTCCATTCATGGACATTAAAATTATTTTCATTAAACTCATTGAAAAAGACATTAAATGAGAAACTTAACACATAATGACTAGTAAATTGAATATGTGAACAACAAGTAATAAGCAAACCAAAACATCACATCAACACATAATAAAAACACATATTGACCCTAGATATAAGTGGAAACCCATAGAGGGAGAAAATCATGATTTAGTTATTGTTGTGATGCAAAGGAAAACTCCTATTCCCTTATTATATCTGATTTTATGTAGGCTCCAACCTACAGGAGGTTGCTACCTCAATTTTTTGCAAGCTGCAACATGCAAGGAAAATCGAACTCCCATACATTTTTTATAGGCTACAACCCACATGAGGCTTCTACCTTAATAGGCTCCAACCTTATATTTATCAAGCCACTACTTGAAAGGAGACTACAATTCCCTGATGCAAACAAGAAATTAAAATGTGTTGGTTTACATGGTCATAAATATTGCACATCTACATCTTCATTTCTCCTCTTTTTCCCTTCAAATCTACTTCACATAAGCTTCATCTGTTAGGTAACTAATGCATAACACCTCAATCAACTCTCACACATTATCCAACTCTCTTATTTCCTTTTGCCTTCCAAAATCACATCTTTTATTGAGATAGTTTGTTGGTTGTTTGTATCCCAAAAGAGAATATGAAATGAACAAGCTTGACTCTTTGCCTTCCACTCATTCATTTCCAAACTTTTGATATTTTGAATATTAGAACACAAAAATAAATGCTCTACCCAATTTTATTTTTATCCACATGTAATGATTTAATTCATGAACATAATGCCAACATCATGTATGTAATATTATAGGAATAACATATGACTATATAATTGAGCAGACATTCCTCATGATCAATAAAAACATTTTCCATTAATTCATCACAATAATCTATGCAACATCTTTTCCTTTGCCTTGGACTTGCATCACAACATATTCATGTCATTATCTCAACAGCCTTGCCTTTGCTATCATGGAGTCTTGCCTTGCATTTGTTGTCATAGTCTTTCCTTGCATCACAACAATTTTCTCCAACAAACCAGTCTTTAAATCAGCCTTATACACAACACATGCAAGCATCAATGTTCTGCCAAGCCATCAAGGTATTTGCTACTTCTTTGTTCTGTTGTCATTAAGCATACCAAGCATAAATTGTTGCTTTGCAACTATAACATCATATGTCTTTTCTTGCTTCTTTGCCTTGTTGTTGCTCCTTTATCATCACCTCTTCTTTTCATGCTTCCTTTCCTTGCTACTCCATTGCCATGTAATCTTTTGCAACTTATTTTCCTTGATCACAACCATACATGCTTGATGTTTCTCCTTTGATTCTTTTCCATTAATAAAAACAATGCCATCAATCTCCTCCTTTGGCATTGATGGCAAAAAACTGATCCTAAAAATTGAAAAGTTATCCTCCATCCTTTTGCTTACCTCTCCCTTTGACATCAATGGAAAGAGGGTCTAAATTCTGTCAACCCTTGAACTTGCCTTCTTGGATATGGCTTCTTTCACCTTGGACTAAATGCTCTTGAAACAAATTAAACAACTTGAATCTTGTGCAAGTTCTTAAACCATTAGTATGATACCATTGCATGATGTTCATGTTTAGAGGACAATGGTTCTGCACTTTGTCACATTACAATATCTCATGCAATCACTTAAACCTTTTCAATGCAATCATATAACATTTGAGATTGTGTCTTTACACTTATAAACAATGAAATGTATTTGATCTCACAACAATCGTCATTGATGTGATATACACCAGGCCTCTCCACAACCTTTTACCTTTCCTGCTGTTAGCATAAGAATTTCTATCATCCTTGCAATACTCTATCTAAACATAAAGATATAACATAACATTTCTGAGCAAGTCACCATATAATATATTAATGCAGCAACAATAAATATGTAGATTTAATACATATGCAACATATAATAGTACATGTATATAATATAATATTATCGACATAGTTCATTAGCCATAGTGTATAACAATGACATAAGTCGCTTTAGTGAAGGGCATATAATTGTAGAAATAACATTGTATGTCATATACTAATTTGGCACTAATATCAACGCTGGAAAATGAACCTCTCACGACATCATATTGAACGAAGGGAAACAATGCACTGTAAATAACTATATCTATGCTACATAAAAACAAGCAATATGTTGTAATGCCTCCATCTCTTAGACTTGTGCAACATTATTTTATGTGCTCGATGTAAATTGATCTCCTTAGAGAAGGAAGTGATGCCATACATTGCGTTGAACCATGTTGTTTTATTCGGTGGAAGCTCTCCATCACAGTAGATGTCTTTAAGGGGCGAACATGTTTGAGGCCACATATTCTGAGCAACTTTGCATATTGTGAACCAACGTTAGCAAGGACAATTGTAAATGATGCATGGTAGTAAAGTCATGAGATTCATGGACAACAACCTACTCATTCACAGGTGATTTTGAGAGTCTCTAAAAAGAGGTCGTATAGTATTGCTTTTCAGTGAGCAATTTCAAGGGATACAAATAAAATCCTCTTCGTCATCAACCACCAAATTCCTGTCGTGCACTACCTATCAACGAGACTCTACTAAAATGTAGAGTGCCTTTCCATCAAACTTTCCCCAACCCTTTAATTCAGGAAACTCAATGACACGCACATTCTACCACCTCAGCACCAGCACACTCCAGTAACTTGATTGTTGTGCATAATGTTCCCCCCGTCAGAATCAAATCATCAACAATAAGGGCTCGTTCACCAGGATGGACTGCAAACATGCATCTCATGTTGATCTGCCCCGTCTGATCTCTGGCTTTTGGAAGAAACCTCTCTTCTCTAAATCATAGAGGTTTAGAATCATCCTCTCAAGTTGGTATTGAACCACGTGAACACTGGTTAATTCCTATAGAGCATCTCCAATTAATCTTAGTACTTTTTGAACAGAACCCAGGTAGGGAGTACCTCAAAGGGTGCAAATAGACATCAATAGATAATATTTTTTAGTACTACCCTATAGATATTCATTCGTTCCATATTTAATCTAGGGGCAATTTGTCATTCAATAAATTATCCATTATCTTTTCCATTTGATATTTTATCTTTTTACTTTCTCCTCTTCACATCTATATCCTCTTAATATAAATCATGAAGTTTTTTCTCTTTGAAAAAAAAAAAAAAAATCTTGCATCATATTTGGTAATAGTGACGAACTTCTTTTCCGAACTAAACGCCTCACCCATTCTTAAAAAAAATGGCAAATCCATTTTTGCAGTCTATATTTCTAGTTCACAGTGGCCAACATGCAGGCTTCAAATTTTCCAAGTCCCAGGGAGAAGTTTTTTTTTTATTATTCATTAAACATTTTTCTCCATTTTTTCTTTATGTATTTAAGATGAATTTCTTTCTTTCAACGTTTTAGAGAACTAAACAAAAGTTTGCCAATATAAATTGTAGAGAACCCAATGAAGTTGTTGAAATTGTGACTTACTACTTTTCATAATCAAGTAGTTCTATTAATGTTGTCAATTACTTAATATCAATCTCCATCATTTTGAAGAACATTTTGGGCAGCTAAAATCTCCCATCACTGTATCCTGCCTTTTGTTTCTCACATGGCTCTCTATTACTTGCAGATGTTCTTCAATTTCATGATTGTTGTTCTTCAACCCTTCTTCATTTTTTTTAATAATGAGTCTTATAGAAATCAACAATAATACAATTGATGTATGTTCTTGAAAGAATATTTCAAGTACCATGGATGATAATTCCAAACAATATTGTTGGTGATCAAGCTTCAGCCACTCAAAACCCTAGTGCTCCTTAGATGTGAAAACATACAAGATCTTCAAACCATTTTTCTGCATATAAAGAAATATTATTAATAGAGGTTGCACTTCACTTTCAAGTTGACCTTGTTTTCCATCTCTTTGCAGATGTCTTAACAATGATTTAAATTTCCTTTGATTGCTTTGGATATATTCATATTTTCTTTAAATATTATAGGACTGCTCTCCCCCTAGGATATTCCTCCTTTAACATTCACTGAATTCATCTTTTATTTTCTTGAGAAGCTGCCTGTCATTGATGTAACTAGCTACTCCTTTTTCTTCCTCTTCCATACTTGAGTGATCTACTCTTTTGTCTACATTTCTCTTTGACTTATTATTTTATTTGCTTGGAGTGGATTTTGTCTTCTGTCTAGAACTCTTTAGGGTATATAACAACTTGCAGTCTTTGGACACTAGGCACAAAGAACATTTTATATTGCCGAGAAATGGAACAAATGGTGTGTGATTTCTTCTTTTCTTTACACACATTTTGCATTCAATAGCTTTATGTCCAAATTCATTGCATAGATAACAGTAACCATGGAAGTGATGTGTACCTATTGAATGAATGTATTCTATATTTTCTCGCTTGCGGGAGCCTTCTTATTTGCTGCATATTTTGCTGATTAAAGTTGATTTTATTTGATTTACATTCTTCTGCACTGTGTCCAGGTTCATGGAAAGAAAAATACTTCATATCTATCAAAGGAGCAAAGAGACTCCTTTGAAATCTTCCAAATTTGCTCAATTTATCTTTAGGAGAGGATGACATTTTTGTAAATGACAATTTACTAGACTTATTCTTTTTCATTTTGATTGTGCTAATTTCCTTTGTTTGTTTCCTTGTTAATCATGATTCTTGTCCCTTCTCCTACAAGCCTTTTTTCGGGTTGTTGGGTCCTTCTTAATGGCTAATTTTTCAAAGTTTTTCATGAAGGCATTCTCCTCTTCTAGTTCTTTACACAAGTTGTTCTTTTCTTCTAACTCACTTCTAGTTGAATTATGATCTAGGTGGCTCTAGAGACACACAGAGGACAAAGAGGGTTTATGGAAGCTCGAAAATCAAAGTGACCAGAATGTTTTCAAAACAGGGCCAGAGCGTAGCTCTCGTCGTCTTGATCATGGTGGTGCGAACGGTTTGTCAATCCGAGCTTGTATGAGGGAGAACAAGCCAATGAAAGTTCTGGTCAAAGTTGGACAATGGGCCAGGTTTAAGTTTTCTACAATTTGACCAACCCCGGGGCATGAAACCTAGCTCTCGAAAGCGAGCGAAATTTTAGCCTCTTTAATTTGTCTAATAACCCTTATGTTAGAGAAATTTAAAAAAAATATACCTAATTATTAAAAATATAAAAATAATAATAATTATGAGGTGGCGGGCCACCACCCCTGCCACACCCCCCACAACCAACATAAAAAAATTCATTATTATTTGGTCGTCGGGCCATGACCCCCATCGGCCCCCAAACCCAACCACTTAACAAAAATTACATTAAAGCTATGGCTCGACGGCCATCACTTCGCTGAGCCCTCCAACTACATAACCATAAAACATGTAAATGGGGTGGGAACGGGCCACCTCTGGTGGACTCGGACCACACCCCCAAAAACCTCATAACGTGACAACGGGAGTTTGATAAGGGTGTCGGCGGGGGTCGAACCTGCTCGGCCCACGTGGCTGACCCCCAAGCGGGTGGCCCCATTAATGCATGAATCCCGGTACCAACATACCATGCCACGACCCAAATGTAACGACGCTGAGCAGGAGGTGAGTGGAGCGAGCCACCGAAACCAGTGGACCCGCCCCCAAATAAAATAAGCATTAATTATTATGTGGTAAAATGGGGAGGGGTAGGATTTGATCCCCCGACCCCTCCTCAACAACTTGACTATTATTACCACTACACCAAACCGCCTTCTTGTCTAATCCACCACAGAAACTTATAAAAACTTTCATTTTCACTAGTGCACCCAGGTAGATGGAGGAACCAGGAGTGAGCACGGAAAATGAGGCAGAATATTTTTTATTAATTTGTTAATGCAGGTGGAACCATGACTAAGAAAAATTTCCAGGAGGGTGAAATTTTCGCAGTGTCCAAATTGGACAAAGTTTATATTGATCTTACACCTCTCGGCGACACGAACCTGATGGCGCGGTCAGTTTCCTGATCTGAGCAGCTGATTTGCAGAGGACCTAGAGGAGGGAATCTTTGAGGAATTTAGGGGGAATCTAAAAGAATCCTTGAGCCCCAGATTCTCACTTTCTCAGAGTTCATAAATCTGACAGTCGATTTTGCACTATTCGACGCCACAAATCTAATCGTGTGTTCATACTTTCCATTTGATCATTCTATTTTTTGGCCACTTTTCTAAGTGGAGTGCAGGTGTCAGCATTCATGTGCAAGTAGTCATTTCCATGTGATTCAATGCCGTGAGATCAATGGTTTGAACAGCTTCAATAGTTTGACATCCACTTCTTTAGATGGCCCCATGATGTGAGGTATATGCAGTGTGTTCATGTACTTCTTTTTTTGATGCATTATGCTGCACAGATCCCTGTTTGATGTTGATGTGGGATCTTGTCTCTTACTTGCTTTCATGATTCCTACTTGATGTGATGCAGAACCATCTGTGTGATGTACTTGATGTCATGATTCTCCATGTTGTGTTTTGAGATCTCTTTGTTGTATGTTGATGGGATACTCATGTTGTCGTCATGCATGTTTAAATTGAGATCCCTTTTATGCCATGTTGACGGGAAGTTCATTATCATCATGCATGAGTTTGTGTCATACTAATAGGAGTGCTTTGACTGAGAGTTCCTGTAGAAAAACATCTCTTGCAGCGACTCTTGCATGAGGGCCTTTTTCGTTGTATGATAATAACATCACCTCTATGTACATCATCACTATTGACAACACTTAATGCAGCGACCTACACCATCTTAACACCAGGGCCCAGAGATATAGTTGCTCCTGGATGAACTCCGTTATCAACATGTTGAGTTTTATGTTGCTGTTGATTGTCATGTTCCTCTTATTTACAGCATGCACAGGTATACATTTATGTTATTTTAAAAATGCAATTTAACACATCACGAAAGTAAAAGGTCTTGGAAGGGTCCTTTGTCACACCTGGACCTGGATCAAGTGGTATCAAAGCAGTCTTTACATTGATGTGAATTGCAAGCGTGAACAATGGAACGTGCAGTGACAGAGGATGAAAAAGCGATGTACGAGACCATGCTCAAAATTTCCAAAAGGGTGGAAATAATGTATGAAACTTTACAAAAAGAGACAGAGGAAAAGGAGCGATTGCAGCTTCAGTTGCAAGCTACGGAAGAGGCCCTGGAAGAATTGAGGCATAACAACCAAAACCTTCAAACAGAGAACGTCGAATTGAAGATGTGTTTACATGAAGAGAAAAAGGAAAAACAAAGTTTGCTATGACAGCTGCCAGCAAAGGACGAGTCCTTGGAAAAGTTGCAACGTGACCCATGTGAGGTAAAAAGTAGTTCTCCATCTTCATGTATGTGTCCTGATGATGATTTCGATGTTTTTGAAAATCATACCACAAGAATTAGCTCCAAACTGTTGAACGTAATGGGGTATGAAGGAAAAGGCTTGGGCATTAATGGCCAAGGCATTATCAACCCCATCAAAGTGGAGGAATTACCCCGTCAGACAGGACTTGGGTATGTTAGAAAGGAAGTTGGGGAATGTGCAGAGACAGCTAGCGAACCACCAACAATAGATGATGAGAGGCCCTCACCAGTTCTTTCCAAATCGAAAGAGGAGGTAAAAGATGTTGATTTCCATTCGGTTTCATCGTCACATAATATGATTTGTGTTGGAGATGTGGAGATCCCAATTGCAGGGAAAAACATGAGGCTCCTTACCAAGACGAGGTACGAGGAGGAAAAATAACTTGGTGTTAATAAACAAGGCATAACTCAACCATTGGAGGTTGTGTAGAGACCTCAATTTGTAGACTCGAGATACACCAAAGGAGAATGCTCGAAGGTGTCAGATTCTTCCAAGACACTGTCAAAATCGTCGAGGAAAGAGAATGATGTGAACACATCCCCATCATCCCATGGCAGTGCCCATTGCAAGGAGAAAGCTGAAGCAAGCTCTCATCGTCATAATGACATCAAAGATGACAAGGAAAGGTATAACCACTCGTGACATTCGAATTTTCTTTTCGATTATAATCATGTTGTTAATGATGAACGTAAAACATGGCATTGGAAAACATGTACCTTTTGTGGATTACATAACCATACATTTTCTAAGTGTTGGAAAAGAATGGTAGCACACAAAAGGATGAGGTGTGAAAGACCCTCTCAACAGCAGGTAAAGAAACATGTTAAACAGATCTAGAGGAAGAAAACCTGTTGTAGTCATTGCGATAGAAGTGGCTATCAAAGAGCCACTTGTTGGAGACTCCATCCAAAGCAATGCCCTAAAGACAAAGTATCGGTGCATGAACCAGGTGAAGCAGTTGTTGGATAAGCAAAACCACCACAAGGAGGTGACCCATTCACCTTGATAAGTGAAAAATGGTTTCTAGATATGTTAGCATTTCATGGTCGTGCTTTTGTAAATCATTTGTTGCATTTTAAAATGTAAAAGTGATGACATGATTTTCAACACTTGTTAAGCAACAATGATGTCTGGTCTTATTCTGAGTAGCATGATAAACTGTGAAAGTGATGTCGTGTTTCCATCACTTGTCAAGACAATAGTGTTGAGCCTTATGATTGTAAATCATGTGTTGCAGTGATGATGTGTTTTTCATCACTTGTTGAAGCAACAATGATATGTTGGCCTTATTTCATAGCTGGGGTATTGTGTCCATATTGATGTAAACTTGACCATCGAGTATGTGTTATAAACTTGTGGCAAGTGTGGGACGCTTGGGTCATTAGTTGGTCATGAAATTCAAACATGTAATTTGCAAAATAGAGTAATACAGGTTGCAGAGGTGGCAGGTGTCGGCTCATCGCTTAAGGCTCTGAAGAACAAAGGTGAAGGAGATGGAAGTGAGACCTTTCAGGATGCTTGAGATGTAGGCAAGGTACAGAGAAGTTGCAGGGTATTTTTCATGCTTTTGGAGGACCAAAAGCTCCTCAATGGGGAGGATTGATTCAGGTGGCTCCAGAGACACACACAGGACAAAGAGGGTTTATGGAAGCTCAAAAATCAAAGTGATCAAAATGTTTTCGAACCAGGACCAAAGCATAGATCTCATTGTCCTGATCACAACGATGTGAAGAGTTCATCAAACCGAGCTTGTATGAGGGAGAACGAGCCAGTCAAAGTTCTAGTCAAAGTTGGATTATGGGCCAGGTTTAAGTGTCCTACAATTTGACCGACCCCAGGGCATGAAACCTAGCTCCTGAAAGTGGGCGAAATTGTGGCCTTTTTAATTTGTCTAATAACCCTTATGTTAGAGAAATTAAAAAAAAAATACCTTATTATTAAAAATATAAAAAAAATAATAATGATGAGGTGGTGGGCCACCACCCCCGCCACACCCCCCATAACCAACATAACAAAATTCATTTTTATTTGGCTGACAGACCATGACCCCCATTGACCCCCAAACCCAACCACTTAACAAAAATTACATTAAAACTATGGCTCGGCAGCCATCACCCCGCTGAGCCCTCCAACCACATAACCTTAAAACATGTAAATGGGGTGGGTGCGGCCACCTCCGGTGGACCCGGCCCACACCCCCATAAACTTCATAACGTGACGAAGAGATTTTGGTAAGGGTGCCGGCGGGGGTCAAACCCGCCCGGCCCACGTGGCCGGCCCCCAAGCGGGCGACCCCATTAATGCATGAATCCCAGTACCAACGTACCATGCCACGACCCAAATGTAACGGCACTGAGCGGGAGGTGAGGGGAGTGGGCGGGATTTGATCCCCCAACCCCTCCTCAACAACTTGACTATTATTACCACTACACCAAACCGCCTTCTTGTTTAATCTGCCACAGAAACTTATAAAAACTTTCATTTTCACTAGTGCACCCAGGAAGATGGAGGAACCAAGAGTGGGCATGGAAAACGAGGTAGGATATTTTTTTATTAATTTTTTAATGCAGGGGGAACCATGACTGAGCAAAATTTCCAAGAGGGTGAAATTTTCGCAGTGTCCAAATTGGACAAAGTTTATGTCGATCTTACACCTCTCAGCAACACGAATCCGATGGCACAGTCAGTTTCCTGATCTGAGCAGCCGATTTACAGAGGACTCGGAGGATGGAATCTTTGAGGAATCTAGGGGGAATCTAAAAGATTCCTTGAGCCCCAAATTCTCACTTTCTTAGAATTCAGAAATTTGACAGTCAATTTTGCACTATTCGACGCCACAAATCTGATGGTGTGTTCAGATTTTCCATTTGCTCATTCTATTTTTCAGCCACTTTTCTAAGTGCAGTGCAGGTGTCAACATTGATGTCCGAGCAGTCATTTCCATGTGATTTGATGTCGTGAGATTGATGGTTCGAACATCTTCAATAGCTTGACATCCACTTCTTCAGATGGCCCAAGGATGTGAGGTATATGAAATGTGTTCATGTACTTCTTTTTACGATGCATTGTGCTACACAGATCCTTGTTTGATGTTGATGTGGGATCTCATCTCTTACTTCATGATTCCTTCTTGATGTGATGCAAAATCATCTGTGTGATGTACTTGATGTCATGATTCACCATGTTGTGTTTTTAGATCTCTTGGTTGTATGTTGATGGGATAATCATGTTGTTGTCATGCATGTTTGCATCGAGATCCCTTTTATGCCATGTTGGTAGAATGTTCATTATCATCATGCATGAGTTTGTCTAATACTAATAGGATTCCTTTTGGTTGAGAGTTCCTGTAGTGGAACATCTCTTGGAGCCACTCCTACGTGAGGGCATTTTTCCTTATATGATAACGACATCACCTTTATGTACATCATCACTATTGACAACACTTAATGTAGCGACCTCCACCATCTTGACACCAAGGCCTGGAGACGTAGTCCCGCCTGGACGAACTCTGTTATCAATGTCTTTAGTTTTATGTTGCTGATGATTGTCATGTTCATCTTCTTTACATCATGCACATGTATACATTTATGTTCTTTTAAAAATGCAATTTAACACATCACGAAAGTAAAAGGTCTTGGAAGGGTCCTTTATCACACCTAGACTTGGATCAAATTAGTATCAACCTCTAACCTTTCAAATTGTTCTTATTTCTCCTTCAGTCGTTTTCTCATTACCTCCTCTATTCTTCTTGCTTCTTCAAGTTATGTGCTTAGGGTAATGATTTCCTTCTTGTCTTCATGCTTTATTTCATCACATATCTACACTAGTTTCTTCAAATCTTTGATTTCATTCCTCAATCTCTCTATTTTAGTCAGATATGTATTAATATTGACTTGTTCTTCAACTAATTTTTCCAGGTTCATTCACAAGTGTAAAGGTTTCATTTAACTGAGGACTTTCCTTTTGACACTGGCACTATTGTTATTAATCTCTCTTTCATGCATGAGTTGCAACCTTTCCCAAATTTCTTTTGCAAATGTAAGATATATGACTGTATCAAGATCATTACTATGAAGATTTTTATACCTGACACATTTTTCCTTAGCATTCCACTATTGTTCTTACATTGAGGGAGAGTATTTATAGTAGCTATCACATACTAGTTTCCATACACCAGGTCCATAAGTTATTTGTTCACATTTTACCTTATCTCTCCATTCAGTAAAGTATGTTTCACTTAGCATAGGTACACTTTTATAGTCCATGACTCATCCAAATCTACCTTCAAGTTGTTAGGCTTACATAAAGGGGAACCTTGCTCTGATACCAATTGATGAAAACTTGACTAAACTGAGAAGGGGGGTGAATTAGTTTAGTCCATTCATGAACATTAAAATTATTTTCATTAAACTCATTAATTGAAACATTAAATGAGCAACTTAACACATAATGACAAGAAAATTGAATATGTGAACAACAAGTAATAAGAAAACCAAAAAATCACATCAGCACATAATAACAACACATATTTACACGAGATATAAGTGGAAACCCATAAAGGGAGAAAACCATGATTTTGTTATTGTTGTGATACAAAGGAAAGCTCCTACTAACTTATTACATTCTCTAGGCTCCAACCTACAAGAGGTTGCTACCTCAATTTTATGTAAGCTGAAACATTCAAGGAATCTCCAACTCCAATACATTTTTTGTAGGCTAGAGCCCATGGGAGGCTCTTACCTCAACAGGCTCTAACCTGATATTTACCAAGCCACTACTTGAAACGAGACTACAATTCCCTGATGCAAACAAGAAATAACAATGTGTTGGTTTACCTGGTCATAAATTTTGCATATCTCCATCTTCATTTCTACCTCTTCTTCCCTTCAAATTTTCTTCACATAAGCTTCATATGTGCTAGGTAACTAATGCATAACACCTCAATAAGATCTCACACATTCTCCAACTCGCTTACTTTCTTTTGCCTTCCAAAATCACATAGTTTATAAAAATAGTTTGCTGGTTTTTTGTATCCCACGTAAGAATGTGAAATGAACAGGCTTGACTCTTTACCTTCCACTCATCCATTTCCAAACTCTTCATATTTTGAATATTAGAGCACAAAAATAAATGCTCCACACAATATTATTTTCATCCACATGAAATGATTAAATTCATCACGATAATTCCAACATCATGTAATATTATAGGAATAACATATGACTATAAAATTGAGCATTCATTCCTCATGATCAATAACAAAATTTTCCATCAATGCATCACAATAATCTCTACAACATCTTTGAATTTTCCTTGGACTTGCATCACAACATCTTCATGTCATTGTCTCAGCATCCTTGCCTTTACTTTCGTGGAGTCTTTCCTTGCATTTGTTGTCATAGAGTCTTTCCTTGCATCACAACAATTTTCTCCAACGTCAAACCAGTCTTCAAATCAACCTTATACACAACACATGCAAGCATCAACGTTTTTCCAAGCCATCAAGGTATTTGTTTCTTTTTTATTCTATCATCAAGCATACCAAGCATAAATGGATGCTTCCTTGTTGCTTCTCCTTTATCATCGCCTCTTATTTTTCTACTTGATTGTCTTTCTACTCCATTTCCATTTCATATTTTGTTGCTCTTTTGCTGCTTTTTTTCCTTGATCACAACCATAAATGCTTGTTTTTTCTCATTTTCTTCTTTGCCATCAATGACAATAATGGTATCATTATCTTATATCTCTTTCCATTTACATGAATATAACAAAAGTATCTCACTCTTTATCTTATATCTCTTTCAACTTACATGAGTCTAAAAAATATCAGATTTTGGATTTGGGTATTAGGTTTTCTACCATCCACTCAGTATTTAGCCTATTCTCTCTACCCTTGCATAAATGCATCTATGCGATTTTGCATTGTCCTCCTTGCAAAAATGCACCTTTGGTAGCGATACTTTCACTTTCATTATTCCCTCAGCAAGCCTACCATTTTTCTACATGTACTATAATAACCCCCACCTCTTATAGTGTTATAACCTTGGTTTGAGACATTTACTCTATTCGTTTCCACTGCTCAATATCCAAAACATGCCTCTTCATCAACCTCAACAAACTTAATACCTCACACCTCCATTATTCTACCCATAATTATATGTTTCTCCACCAAGGTAACCCACACTATGATTTCATAATCCATCCCATGTGGTATTACAGACATTTGTTGATATGATCAGACCTACCCACACCTTTCCTGTGCCCATGGTTATTGTATTATTATCTATCCCCACAATTCTAACCTCTAACATCAATTTTCAACGTCCATTATTCAAACCTAATATATTCCATTCGATCATGGAGGTTCCCAAGCTCATTTTATCATCAATTATATCTCCATTCTCCATTGTCTACTCCACTTCCTTGCCCTTCTACATGCATAGCTTTGTTATTTTCATCTATCACTTTCTACAAAGCACCTTTGACCATTTTCTACATGAACACATTATAATGTGTTTCCTAGTCTCATTCATGTACTTTGACTATGCTACACTGATACAAAGGATGTGAGGAATCCTTCTTACTCTCTATTTGACATTCTACTTCCCTCTAGTTACACATTCCTTATGTACTGAATCCTATAAGATATGCCATAATGGTTCTACAAATATCTAAGAAAAAAATCGCTAAGGAATTTAATGCAGATATTGACAATTAGTAGACATGATGGATGAGTCAACATATTCTCAAAGAGGTCTAGATATTGATTTTAGGAGGATTTGATCGAAGAGTAAATAATCATTTTTCGCCTCTAAATAGTGTAACTCTCATTGAGAAAATATGATCCCATAACACTAGTTACTTAAGTTACACATTCCTTGTGTAGTGAATCCTATAAGATATGCCATAATGGCTCTACAAATATCTAAGAAAAAACTGCTAAGGAATTTAATGCAGATATTGACAATTAGTAGACATGATGGATGAGTCAACATATTCTCAAAGAGTTCTAGATATTGATTTTAGGAGGATTTGATCGAAGAGTAAATAATCATTTGTCGCCTCTAAATAGTGTAACTCTCATTGAGAAAATATGATCCCATAACACTAGTTACTTAGTGTGATCAAATATGATCTTACTTAGTTTTCCTATCCAAGTAGTAGAGAAATGCCATTTCCCCTATTTATTTGGGTTATGTAGTGGTCTATATTGGCACAATAGCAACTTTAATGAGTTTAATTGGCTTAACAAAATTCCTAAACATGAAATGATCGGATTTGGATCAACAATTTATCCCATATGTTCTGTCCCCATGGGTGAACCTCTAAGAGAATGTTGCAAGTTCTATTAGCCCCATGCCAGTTGTAATCCTTGGTATCATCTGTCTAAACTTTGGTGTTGAATGTCCACTTCTCTCCTATGGAAAATAAGTGGTAGCTACAATTGGTGACCCTACTCTCTGATATGAAATAAGTATTAAATGTTACTACTAGATTAAGTTGAATTGGTAAAATGGATGCAAAGAATTAGAGGCTTTGGCAAAATAAAGCATTATTGTGGAGTTTGAACTTGTGATCAAACTTTGAAGACAAAGTATAAGTTCAAATTGGAATGCTAGTTCTTGCTCAAAGGAAATACAATGTGGTGAGATATGGAGAAGGGTGAAATCCTTTCTCCTTACCCAAGTTTATATTGGATGCATAGTAAGGCCTATGTCAACTAAAAGAAATATAATTGTGATAAGTGAGAAAAAGTTATGCATTTGTATGTGGATTATGAATTAACTACATCAACATGTGGGGAATGCAAGTGTCTTTTTTTCCTACATAAGAGCATTTGTATGTATATTTTTATCATCATTATAATTGTGATGAGACGCATAGTTTCAGTTAACTTTTCAAGGTACTAATAATTCAATATAACATTTTTACCTCCTTCAAAGGTATCAAGAATAGGTCTTTGACATTTCCATCACAAAGTCCCCCATCTGGCTATTGAATATCTTTAACATTATATATTATCTATTTCTTTCCATAGTACACTATATGATAATCATCCGTACTAGTTTGATGGAATGATAAAGGTCAACCCTATTGCTACACTATATTTTTTGCATAAAATAATATTAGTGTTGAACTTGATAGCATCTTTATAGTATACTTAGATGCCTAAAGCAAGCATTTCAATAGGGCCTTATAACATTTTATTTTATGCTCAAAGAGTCAACAATTATGGTCAATCTTATTATATTTAGAGCTTTAGAGTATAGGGATAGTGTAGGTAATGCCACTTAATTATGACAGGTTAATTACAATGGAACTTTGGAAAAACATAAATCTAATCACTAAAAAGAATTATTAGAGTTACTTGCAAGACATGGTGTGAAATGATGAAATGTATACATTCAAATTGCCTTCCTAAATATATAACCTCTATTTATGAAAAGTTAGTGTAACTCAATTAGAAAAAGAATGTTTTTTTTCTAAGATTGGTATGTTATTTTTGTCTAAATCATAATGAATATATCTGCATTAGGAAATTCTAGAATTTTTTGAAAATATTGATGAGAACAGTTTTTAGTTAACTAGACAAATTAAAACAAACTAATTTTGTTCTCTTTAGTTCCTCTTTGGTTTTAGTCATTTTAGGGAAATTTACCTCATATTCTTTTCCTTAAATTTATTAGAAGGTCCATTATTTAACTAACTTAATAGGTTATCCTTTTAATATAAAATGTATATTATAGATTATTATTTATCTAAATTTTATATTTAATCAGACAGTTTTAAGTTTATATTAGATAGTTTAATGATTTAAGTTTATATTTAATTTAATAGTTTTATTAATAATAATAATATAATTTATAAAATAGTAATTGTTTTTATAATATTATTATTATAGCTATATATTTATGAATATTAATAGTAATAATAAATCCATACTATATACGTCTATAAGATTATTAATATTAATAATCCCTAGATTTATTAATATTTTTACTATTAACATAAATATAGTTAACATTTTACATAAATAATAAACATGGCTAACATAATAGTATTAAAATAAACATGCATAAATAGCATTCATAAGTTTATTATTTCAGACATTAATAATATTCAGAACATTAAAAATATTATGTTAATAATATTGATAATATGTGTATTAAACACTATTAATACATTATTAAGAACTAAATATAATAATTATTTATCTAATAATATTATTATAATTAAATAATATTATCAAATATAATACTAGTCCCTGTCCCTATCCCTTGGTCCAGTCCGGTTGGCCAGTCAAATTTAGCCATTTCATAGTCAAATATAGTCATTGGTCCAGTCTATTTTCCTAGTCCAATATAGTTGTTTCCAAGTCAAATATAGCCATTGGAAGATCTGCTCTCCCTATTTAACATGCAACCATGATTTGGTTCTTCAACTTGTCCTGATGATGAACCACACTCGTTGGTTCGAAACGCGTTGACAAAAATATTCTAATGTGATTTACACCGAAAAATCTTCTCAAAAAACATGTTTGTACCATTGTAGATGACAAATGGATCTTGTGCATCATTACTGTTCCATGATTTTTAATATTGATTTTATATTATTTTTAAAATTAATAAACACAGTGAAGCCTTAAAATCATGAGGTCAACCATGGGACCCCACTATGAGGGTCGTAAGATCTTCATATATATAGTTTAATACGTAAATATTCCCCTATATTGGGATATATATCCCCTTCACTAACCGCGCACCCCCCCTATTTCTCTCCCCTTATCCCCCCACACACTCTCTCTCTCTTTCCCTAACCCTTTCTCTCTCCCATTCTCCCTATGTTTACCTCTCTCTCTCTCTCTCTCTCTCCTCTCTCCTCCTCTCTCTCCCCCCTCATTTCCTTATATTCCCCCCCCCCCTCTCTCTATTCCCTCATCTATCTTCCTTCACCCCCTCTCTTCCTCAATCCCACCACCCTCTCTTTCTCTCTATCATTTTCTCTCTTTGTTCTTATGCCTCCCTCCTATATCCCTCTCTCTCCCCTTTGTTAAGTCCCTCTTCTTTCTATCCCTGAACTCACCACTCTCTCTCTCTCTCTCCCCCCCTTTTCTTTTCTCTCTCTTGCTCTCCCATTGTTTTCATACTCTCTCTCTATCTCTCCCCCTTTTCTTTTCTCTCTCTTGCTCTCCCATTGTTTTCATCCTCTCTCTCCCACTTTCCTTATCCCTTCCTTTATCTCTCTTTCAACCTATGAATCCATGTTTTTATCTTTCTCCCCCTAAGCATCCCCTCTCTTAAACCATTTCATCTATGCCATGTCCCTATCCCTCTCATCCTTTCCCTTTCTCTCATATCTCTATCTTCCTTTCCCCATCTAACTCTCTCTTTACCCCTATCCCTCTCCATCCTCTCTCTCCCTATGTCTCCCTCTTTCTATCTCTCCCCCCTTTTCCCTATGTCCTCATCTCTCTTTATCTTTTTTTTCTCTCTCCCCCCCATCATTGTTTGTATCCCTCCTATATCCCTCTTTTCTCTCACCCAATCATATTTATCCCTCTTATATCCCTCCTTTCTCAAGCTCTCTTTCCTCCCTTGTGTTTCTCCCATACATCCTTCTCTCCCCCAATATCTCCCCCTTTTCCTCTCTTTATCTCCCTTTTCTATCTATCTCCCTCTATCTCTCCCTATATTTACTTCCCTCCATCTTCCCTATCCATTTTCTCTCTTCCTCTTCCCCCCATATCTCTCTTTACGCTTCCCTAATCCTCCCATCTAATTCTCTTTCTCTCTATATATCCCTAATTCTCTCCACTCCCTTTCTATCCATATCCATATCTCTCTATCTCCCTCTCTCTCCCACATGCTTCCTCTATATCTCTTTATTTCTTTCTCTTCCTTCCCCATCTCTCTCTCTCTCCCCCCTATATGTTTTCCTCTTATCTCTTTCTCTCTCCCCCCATGTATGTCTCCCTTCTATCTATCTCTCCTCCAATCTCTCACCCTCCCCCCACCCCCACCCTCTCTCTCACCCCACTATCTTTATCCCTCTATATCCATATCTCTCTTCCCCATGCATGTCTCCCTCCAACATCCCTCTTATTATCACATTAAAAATTTTGAGGTCAGCTCAATTGGGCTCCCAAGTTCTAAGTTCTACCATTTTTTTATGAGTGTTTCCTTTTAATTTGGTAGCACCAATTCTAACGCTATAAGATGAAGGCACTTCCACAATAGAAGACAATGAATGATATGTAAAATGATAAGGAAGGAACTAACAAATCAGTTGAAATCATGTGAGACATGTCATTCGATAGGTGGCACTAATAGAATAAAATCCATAAGCTATAATGATTTCAATCGGTCAAATTAAAAGTGCCAACAAAGAGTATTGAAGACGAAAATTGAAGTGCGGTATGCCGAATGTGTGAGATAATATGTTTGTTTTGTGCTTCCACTTGTCACATAGAAGTTTGATATTGCTACGGAAAAGGAGTGGCCGACAAATGTGAAGTGACAGAGCAAAAACATTGCCATAATTTTCTATAGCACTATGTTTTTCCCCGTTTTAGTTACTATTTTCAAGCGGAATTTCTGAGCAACTGGAAATGAATTTTTGAAAACCAAAAGAGGTTTTTGTTGGGAACAAGATCATTTAAAAAAACCTCTATAACTTTTAACACAACTATCACGTTTTGGGATTCTATTTGAATGGAACTTTGAAGCCTATTTTTCAAAAATTCGCAAATTTAATTTTTTCTATTTTTACAATCTTTCCCAGATTTTAAGGCAACACTTAAAGGGAAGTTTACATATTCTTTGGCACCAAATAAGATCCATTTCAGCGACATATCATATCCAAAAATTCTAGGGATCAAAATGGATGAGGTGGAATATTCTCAAGCTCAATATCAATAGAGATCCCATATTTTGTGACACATAATTAGCAATCAGTTCTAAATTTTCTCCAGTGGCCTCACCAGCTCGAGACACATTGAGACTACGCTTGTTTTATTTTTTATTTTTATAATTATTATTTAATTTTATTTCTAGAAAAAGATAAGCATATTGAGATTTTATTTTCTATATATTTTATTATTTCATATGTAAATGGGGTTGAGTTTTTTGGAAAAAACATTACATGTATGTAAAGATCCTTTGGTTGTTAATGAAATATTTCAAGCGAAAGATTAGGCGGTTTCTTAAAGACTCTTGTGATGGCATTTTATGGTCTATTTTTTCTAGTAAATGCATCTCTTCCTGTGTATTTCATGATTCTATAATTTCTTCAATATTTGAATGAGTGTATATGATGTAAAATTCATCTTGAGATGCTTTATTTCATTGCATTCAAATATTATCACCTTGTCTCTCTAAAGTTAATACAAAATTCATCCATTGTTTGATGCCCTGTTTTAATGGATTGTACTCCTATACTATAACAATTTTGATCTACAGTTGAATGTTATCTACCTTGCCTTTGAGAACTACTTGTTCATTAGTTAAGCCTTGAAGCCTTCATTTGATATCTTATTTATGAATCCATGCCCAATGGATTTTCTCTATGTCCAACCACTCCATTAAAACCTTACCCTACCAAACATCTAGCCACGTTTGAATACATGAATGGTCGTTGAAGTGACATTGGATATTTGATTCATAGAGGGATCCCCCTCTAGTTGGGAAGGCTAGCTCTGAGCCCGAAATTACATCAAAGTCACCTTTGGGTTTTCCTCTCACAGTTGGGAAAATTATGGAGTGACACCACCTATCTCTCTCCCCCACCTCTCTCTCTCTATCTCTGTCTCTGTCTCTCTGTCTCGCTCTCTCTCTAACCCCCTCTCATTTTCCCTCTATTTCCCTTCGCCTATTGCTATAGATATCTCTCTCCCTCCCTATCCCCTATCATCTATTGCTATAGGTATCTCTCTCCCTCCCTATCCCCTATCCTTGTTTTTCCCTCTCTCGCTATCCCTTTCTATCTCTCCCCCTTTCTCTAATTCAACCTCTCTCTCTCTCTCTCTTTATGTCTCCCTCCTATATCCCTCTCCTCTCCTCCCTCCCCCCACCCCTGTGCATATGCATCCCTTTCCCTATTCTCTCATCTATGCATATTCCTTTCCCCATATCTCCCTCTCCCCCCTATCCATTTCCTTCCTTTCCCTCCCTATTTCATTATCTCTCTTGCTTTCCCTATTAGTTCATCTCTCTCTATTTTTGTCTTTCTTTCTCTCTTCCTTCCCGCATCTCTCCCTACCTCTCCTTCCCCACTAATCATATGTGTTCCTCATCTCTCTCTCTCTCTCTCTCTCTCTCTCTCTCTCTCTCTCTCTCTCTATATATATATATATATATATATATATATATAGATATATATATATATATATATACCCCCTCTCCCTCCCTTTTTGTCTCTCCCTGTGTCTCCCCCCTATACCCCTCTCTCTCTCTACTTCCATAATCCTCATGTCTTTGTCTCTTTATCTCTCTCTCCCTATCAATCTCTCTCTCTATCTCCTTATTACTATCTCTTATATCCCTATCTCTCCCCCCCCCATATGTCTCCATACCATATATGTTTCTATCTTCCCTTCTATGCGTCCCTCCTACATCCATCTCTCTCTCCACCCACTTATCCCTCCCTCCCTCTATCTCTCTTTAATTCCCTTCTATTTTTCTCTCTATCCTGATCTCTCTCTTCCGCATACCCTCCTACATCCCTCTCCCCCACCCACCCCCCCACACCTCTCTCTCTCTCTGTGATATAAATCTAACCCAAAAATATATGATAATAGAAATAACTCAATAAATAACAAGATTTGAACATAGATAGAAATGATTCACTTTATTGATATGAAACCCTTAAGGTAGGGCAACACCATACATTCACTCCTTAAGGAAGGAGAACACTCCCCAAGCCATGCGCATGTTCATACAATAATTCCTTGACATCTCTCCATGTGGAGTCTCTAGCCTCTATATAGGCCTCATACATACAATACCATGGGTCATTACCATGGTTCCCTCATACCATCAAACTAATACCATGGGCCCATTACATTATTACTAACTACTTGTGGTCCTTTAGGTGATACGGGCTAACCACATTATTTATTACTATGGCCCATCCCATTATTACATTATTCCCTTGGGTACCTCCCTTTGTACCACATATTATCCCCCCTAGGTATATAACATTCCACCCCCCTTAGCATGTTTCATCCCTGAAACATGGGAAGAACATAAATAATAAGATCTACTCAAAAGAGTAGTCCACTGGTACCATGCACGTGCACTAGCCATCCAAGAGAAAGGTGAACCCTCGATCTCGCTGGTGCCTTGCTCGCTTGAGATGGAAGTTGACCATGGCAGCTCTTCTGCGTTGATGTGTAGTAGGTGGATCTTCTCTCCGCTCTATTTTTCATGTGGGGGTTGTTGTCCTTGTGGCTAATTGGTTGCCATCTTGTTGGTTGTTGTCTTGCGGGGTGATGTGGGTGATGATATGTTGAAGTTTTAACCCACGGTGTCTTTTTCTTTAATTCACCCTTTACTAGAGCCCGATTGTTATCTGATGCATGTTGGGGTGCCTACTGTGGTGTCTTATCTTCCAATATTACTTCAACCACTGAGCCCTCATCTGATGTATCAGCACCTGTAACCTTTTCTGCTTCAGCCTCTATTTGTGTTTGATTGTCAATCATCACTGGTTCATCATTTGATACCCTGGAACATCTTCTACTTCAGCCTCCATGTACTCTACCTGTTTATTGATCGAAATATCCTGTAATGTAATTTTCTTCTTTTTATACTAGAGCTTCAGGAATTTCTTCTGCACATTAATATTGATAGTACCCACAGATTCCATCCAAGGATATCCAAAAACAACATCCATATTATCCATCTCTGAAGTATAAAAATCACCATGCAACACATACTTATCCATAAAAAATTTCAAATCCTTATACACTTGAGCATCCTCATCATCCACCTGTGTGTTTTCAATGTGTTTTGATGGAACTTGCAATCTTTTTGCCAAATTAACATTGATAACATTATGCTTGCAACTAGGATTTATAGAAACAATGATATTATCCTTTTGAATCAATCCATGAACCTGTAATAAGGATATACCAGTAGGAAATAACCCCACATGTTTCCCCTTATCTTGTTTTCTAGCCTAAGACCATTTGTCCATAAGGAGTTTTTCCAATTCTTCATTCGAAAATTTGGACAAGTCTTTGATGCCATGTGAGTTCCACCATATGGCTGCCTCTTCTTTCAAACCAATTGGTACTATAGACTTCCAAAATACCCCATATATGCTCTTTAGTTTTTGTATGAATCTTTCAATAGTAGGGCTATCATCTTTTCCTGTAAAATTTTCCATGAAGAGGGTTCGCAAAAAATTCACTTGGAAAAAATTTGAAATGGCCACAATTCCATCAATATTGCTCAGAATCTCTATTATGACCTGTTTTCAGAAATGGAACAACCATTCTGCATCTGCCCATATGATAGAAATCTTGATCTAGGCACTGGAATTTCAGATCTACGCTACAACTCTCTCGTCGTCACCAAAATTTCTTAAAAAAGAACTGATTTTAAATCAATGATATCTCCCTCATTCGGACTCCGATTCAACTGATTTTTTTTTTAAATTGGGTATTTTTTCACAAAAAATCTATATCTGCAATTAAATTTTGCAGATCTTGCACCAGGACGTCCATATCTGCGCCGCAAATTCGCTGCCCCGAAAAATTGTCTGCAACACCACTGATTTTTAAATCAACGATATCTCCTTCATCCGGACTTCGATTCGGCCGATTTTTTTTTGAAATCAGGATTTTTTCACAAAGAATCCAGATCTACAATTAGATTTTGCATATTTTTCTCCGAAAATTATATATCTAATCTGAAAACTCGTCGCCCCAGAAAGTTCCTGCAAAACATTAAAAAAAATCTTCACTTTTGCCCAAGAAAGTGCTCTGATACCACTTGTTATAAATCTACCCCAAAAATATATGATAATAGAAATAGCTCAATAAATAACAAGATCTGAATATAGATAGAAATGATTCACTTTATTGATATGAAACCCTTAAGGTAGGACAACACCATATATTCACTCCTTAAGGGAGGAGAACACTCCCCAAGCCATACGCCTGTTCATACAATAATTCCTTGACATCTCTCCATGTGGAGTCTCTACCCTCTATATAGGCCTCATACATACAATACCATGGGTCATTACCATGCTTCCCTCATACCATCGAACTAATACCATGGGCCCATTACATTATTACTAGCTACTTGTGGTCTCTTACATGATATGGGTTAACCACCTTATTTATTACCCTCCCTTTGTACCCCATATTATCCCCCCCATGTATATAACACTCTCTCCCTCTCTACCTTTGTATTTTTCCCTTTATCCCTCCTTTATTTAATAAATTCATTAGTTTTATCCTCATTAAATTTATTCAAATATGCCCTGACATAAGACAAACAAACAAATAGGATTTCAATAAACTTTAGTAATCTTTTGTAATATTTGAGATGTGTCTATAAGGCATGCATTCTCTTAGACCAAGACTAGGTAGATAATAGTATATTCACACACACAATAACAAGACACACACAGATATAAAATGTTATGTTAACTACTAACCCAATTGTAGGCATTAACAACTTTTGGGCACTAATATAGAATATGGATACATAATTGCAAGTAGGAACTATTACACAATATACCTATTTGTTATTGCATACCTATCTGTGTGCAATAACAGGTGGAAACTAATATTGATGAAGAATGAAGAAGAGAAGAGTGGGAATAAGAATAATGATTAACTTACCATCTTTTCAAAGAATCCATTAGCCATCACCTTGGAAACATGATCAATATATAGTCCTAAGTTTCTATTTACCTTCTTCCCTGCCCATTTATACTATAATTGATTAATTGTTTTGCTTCAACTCAAATCACACCAATATCTAGCTAAATATTTAGTTGGTGTTGCATGCATGAGAGATCTATACAAAGATAATTATGTTAAATATATTTGAAGAAAAAAATTCTAAACACTATGCATGTCCTTACCACGTCATAGCATTGTGTGGAACTCCTTTATTTTTAAATGAACTCATTTCTCTCTCCCTCCCCCTATCTCTCTTGTTTTCTCTCTCTTTCAACCTCTCTTATTCTCCATCTTTCCCCTTCCCTGATTCCACCTCTCTTCACCCAGTTTCCTATATTTCTCTCTCTCTCTCTCTCTCTCCCCCATTATACGTCTTCCTTCTACATCCATCTTTGTCTCCCCCCAACTCTCCCCCTTTCCCTCTCTCTATCTCTATCTCTAATCCTCTCTTTTTTTCCCTCTATATTCCTTTCTCCCTATGTATGTATCCCTCCTACATCCATATCTCTCTTCCCCACATCTCCTTCCCCCTTCCCCCTCTCTATGTCCCCTTGTCTCCCTCTTTCAAACACCCACACACTTTCCTTATCACCCAATCTCTCTCTCTCTCTCTCTCTCTCTCTCTCTCTTAGCCCCATATCTCTTTCTTGCCCTATTATTCCCCTGAATCACTTTTGGGATTATGATTATATCAAGAGGGGGTGAATAGATATAATTGCAATTTTAAACAATTAAAAAAAAAAGGTTTAAGGATAAACCATATAATCAACACATGAGAACACTAAATGTATGTGGAAACCCTTAAAGGGAGAAAACCGAAAAACTCATTGTTGGAATATTCACATCCCCTGATTTTGCAAGCACAAACATGAAGTAAACTCCCATCCCCTGATTTTACATGCACCAACTTGAAGGAGACTTGCATCTCTTGATTTGTAATGATTTTTTGTTTTGTTTTTCTTTGTGCACAAATATTTTACATTGCTCTTCTGTTTTGCACACCACTCTCTTCTTTTATTATGTAGCTCTGCACATGGTATCAACTCTGACCTTCACAACACCACATACTACTCTCTGCTCTGTTCTTCTTTTACTATGCACCACATACTACTTCATGCCTCCATATTCACACTTAGTTGTGCTTGGTTTTTTTAGATAACCTATATGTTCTCTACACATCCTCCTCATATTTCATCCACATAATTATCTACGCTTTCCTTTACTAATTTTATTTGATCAGTTCATCAGATCTTCATCGCTACTCCAAACCTTTCCAACTTTAGTTATTTATACCACATTTCAAAATCTCAGCCAACACAAACTTAGTCAAGGGAGACATAACATGAGAATAATTTGAACATATTTGACACACCTTAGGAGATTTAATTTGGATGTCGATTAACATGCCATGGAAATCCAGTATAGATGACCAATATTACTTTACTAATTTCATGATTCCTTAGCCCCTAGGGATTAAAAATTCAAACACTTATGATCATGCATGGTGACCACAATCTAAGAAATATGTTACAAAATATTTGGAATCTAGGTCCACTTCTCTATATGGATATATAGATACTTGGATGAATTAATTTCATGTATTACTCAATGTTGACTCTAGCTCTAGAGGCTCAACCATCAAACCCACATCACCTTGTGCTAGGACAACATTCTTAAACAATTAGTTCTAATAGATATGGAGTCTAAATCCATGTTAATAACAACAATTTTAAAAAACATATAGATTATTGGATACTTAATTATTGACTAGTTCCATGGCTAAGCCATCAAATCCTCATGACTTTGAGCTAGGAGCGCGTCTTAAGTGAATATTTCAATAAATCCATAATTTGGGTCCATTGAAGAGCGTCCACTTCTATATAGTCAGTTTTTGGATACCTATATTATTTCATAACCCTTTAGCTCCAAGAGCTAAACCATCAAGATTCCATGAGCATTTGATGTGGCCCATCCTCTGCATGGAATTGTAATAGGCTGGAACCGTGATTCCATTCCAAACAAGCATACTAGAGAGATTTGTTATACTTGTCCATTCTAGTACCCCAATAGTACCTATCAATTGACAAACTTTCCATAAGATTCTACAATTAGCAATGATTTTCCCCATCACACTGGGACATCACATATTGGAGTGCTCAATATTGTTGTCCACTCCTAGTACCCTGATACCCTAGTATACCAGACTTGCACTTGACCCACAACCGTGATTTTAATCTTTTTAACCAATACCAATAACATGGGAAAAACATGCCAAAAATAGTGTTGGTGTAAGTACTGAGACCTCTAGATATGCCATTTCAAACCATTATGGGCCAATACATGTCTACCACATGTTATATATGTCATGACATCTTCCACATGTCACCTTCCAATGCTCTATTAGCTAGCCAAAAATACATTTTCACCTGCGACATGTCAATTGCCACATCATTAGATCCAACACTTTTCATCCACATGGTTCCATGTCATACTACTACCACATCATACCAAATATTGGTCTAGTGTTTATACTATACACCATCTAGTTCCCATAGCTTCAACACCCTAGTATGAGACCCACCTTTGCTACATTGTATCGAATATGTGCTTGTGTCATACCAGGATGCTCAATCAACAAAGCATCTAGTGCATAGTATGCTTAAAAATTTTAAACCTATATGGTACATGTTATTCATGGTTTAATCATGGTTTTAATCACAAATTAGTGGGTGAAATTAAGAATTTTTATTTTGTGGAAAAATATCTGATTTTAGTGATAAGTGTTTCACCTTTATGCATTGCTTGGGCATATATGCTAGTGTCACACCTTCAATTTTATAAATAGGAACTACGATTAGGCTTATATCACATGCCTACCTAGCTTATATACTGTCATGACACCTTATGGAAACACCAAATTTTGTTCCAGCAACCTTCTTGGCGTTCTGCTACCTGATCTTGGGTAGAAATCCTATTGAGCTTCCTTGTGCATTATTGGAAAGCATTGTTGACAAATTATGCACTTCCTTGGACATTTATGGCACTGTAAACTAACAAAATACTTCCTTTGATGTTCAATGACAACACATTTCCAACAAGGAAATGTGCAAAACATCCTTTTCCATCAATGGCAACACTTCTTCTTCTATCTACTTCCTTCTCCTTAAGGTTGTTGATTCTTATTATGTCTTCTTAAATACCCCCCTTTGATTAATTACAAAGGGCCAAATATGGTTGCATCTTCTGTACATCTTCTTTGGACTGAGGAATCCCCATATGTGTGATATTTCCTTATATCTAGATATTCTCTCCCTTTTATGAACATATATGGACTTTTCTTTTGGTTGTTACTGCATTTAGGCTCCTCTAGTCAAGTTTGCGTACTTCTGCATGCAACATTTCTTCTTTTGTTCTTTTGATAATTCTACCCTATGATTGTGCTATATATGAACAAAACCTTTGTCTTTTTTAGTGCACCTTATGAACTATAGTTGGAAACTGCTCCTTTTACTAAGAAAAAGGAGCATAGGTCACTCCTAACCTCTCTCTAAGAAACTCAAAAGCTTCTCTAGGTAGTGGTTTGGTAAAGATATCTACAACATTTTCTTTCTAAGAAATGTATTCTAACTTGACATTTTGATAAGCTACCTATTCTTTTAGAAAGTGATATTTGTTGAGGATGTTCCTATCCTTTGAGTTTAAAATGGGGTTCTTTGACATATCAATAGCACTTTTTTTATCATATATAATGGGAATAGGTTGATCATGATTTACCTTCATATCTTGCAAAGTTTGATTCATCCAAATAACTTGACTACAAAAATTTGCTGCTATAATGTATTGTGCTTTAGTTGTAGATAGGGAGATAGAAGTTTGTTTCTTACTCATCCAAGAAACCAAAAATTCCCTAAGTAAAATATTCCTCCATTTGTTATTTTCTTATCATCCACACTACCTACCAAGTTGACATCTATATATGTCATTAAAGTGAAATCCTTTCTTCTTGAATACCATAGGCTAAAGTCTAGGGTGTGTTTCAAATATCTAAAGATTCTTTTCATAGCTAGCAGATGAATCTCTTTTTGGATCATATTGGAAATTTCCAACCAAACCAACAACTTGCATGATGCATGATCTTGATGTTGTTAAATAGAGCGGGCTACCAATCATTAATATGTACATAGTTTTATTTTCATCAAGAGATTCATCCTCTTTGCTCAACTTGCATATTATGACCATATGATGTCCTTTCTTGTAAACTCCATCTCCAATTCCAAATGCTAAAAGTGGAACCTGCAAAACAACTAAAACAAGAAAGAGAACTAAAACATATACTAACATCTCCAAACAATGATTCAAGAAGGCGTTGTTCTACATATTCATAAATGAGACATAAGTATAGAAAATAAAGCACCTTTTGTATTAATGAATGTAGGATAAGATATAACCCTTATAGATCTTGGTCTTGTAGATGTCTACCAACTATCTTGTCCTTACTTTGCCACAAAGAAATCCTTGTTTAATAGCCCTCATGAAAATTCCATGTAATAAATGTTAAAAACAATAACCACGGATAAATGGGACATTTATTCAAAGTTGAATGTTGGGCAAGACATCCTAGGGGGTGTTCATTTGGTTGTTTATGGCTAAGGAAATTGGCAAAGGCAATGGCTAAGGCTTTCGAAAGGAAAAATGGCATATTGGCACAATTATTTATGAAAATAATGGAAATTAGGAGAAAAAGGAGGTGAAATGTCACATGTTGCATGTGAGGAGGAAAATGAAGGAAAATAATGGGAAATGAAGAAAATAAAGGCCTGAGTCATAAAAAGGCTTCTGAGGATTAGGTGATAACCTTTTGTCAATTTACTTTTGGAGCACTCTCATTATTATCTCTCTCTCATACTGTTGGCTACATAGATTTTTTTCTAGGAGCACTTTGGCATTAGAGCAACAAAGGAAAATAAGGCAAGAGGAAGCAAAGATCAAGCAGGGAAAGGTAGGATCAAGTAGCTACAATAGGCTTCATTGCAGGTATCAACTTGCATGTGTATTTTCCTTGCTAGATTTTGTATGCATCACATTGCATGTGGTTATTTTCTATCATGGCATGGGTTTTCCAGGTGTAACAATGTTTTTCAGCCTAGCCTTGCCATTTCCAGATAGCCATGTTGTGATGGGGTTCTCATGTTTAGTTGACCTGGATTGTGAGATAGATTTTAAGCTGAGTGAGGTGGATCTCCGAAATGATAGAGCACATGGCCTAGTAACCCCTGAACCGAACTTTGGGCTACGATAAAGGCGGATTTTGTGTTGCCTCGAATGGCCTAGGAATCCTTGTCGGTGAATGGCAGGATATATGGTAAATCCTAGAGGTGGTTTTCTCTTGGTTGGGCCTAGTAATCCTAGGTTTGAGATATGCGGTAAGGCCTAGACAGTGGGTGTCGGTTTAGGGCCTAGTGATCTTGGTTTGGATTGTGGTAAAGCCTGAGAGACTAGGAGACAGGGAAATTCCTCATTGTGTAGGTGGAGAAATCTGGTGGCATACATGCTTGTTTAGCCTAGTGATCAAGTGGAGATCACGGTAAACCCTATTATGATGTGTTCATTGTGTTGGCCTAGTGATCTGGGATGGATTACGGTAAATCATGGTTTCTATTGATGAGGGTGAGGTGGTTCAGTGCCAGTGTGCCTTGGTTGAGTTATTTTGGTTTGAGTCCCACATTCATGCTTGGAATATGACACGGGGGTGATTGGCTAAAGAGAGACTCAGCTCAGCCAATCTATGGTCGGGTGGAACGTGGTAGTCCCATATTTGGTTGGTTCATTTCATTGATTAATGAGAAATTCATTCCATTGAATTTCATGTGTAAATGTACTGGTGTATATATGGATTTTGATGGATGATATACTTATTGTAATTATGTTCCTATTATGTTGGTTATATGTTCATTTATGGCAACAACTATGTTTAGCTTTCAACATGTTGTTACTTGTATTTGAATGGATATTGTATCTATGACCTAATAAGTGATAAGGCAACAAATGACATGAGGACACAATGGTTCATGGCGATTATCAGATAAGTAAGGGATACCTACACTTAACTCTATTGTTTACACCTGTAGGTTACATGTCGATGATATGTTTGATGAAATGCATGTCATGGCTAGTAGGGGTCTGGTTAAGGTCTCGATCAACTATTTAATTTTGCATCATTGTTTCCTTGTACTTTACTTAATTTTGAGCTTTCATTCCATTTTGGGTAGTGGCCTAGGATCTGGGCCTAAAAAAGTAGCTCAAATCTCACAGTTCTTGGCACAGAACTGGCAAGTTTCATCCACAACCATTGGTATGCAGCCTATGAGAGCGACTTTAGGTCTTTGGTCACTCCCTTTCCCATAGCATGAGATCGAATGAGCCTTAAATTGTCCAGAACAGTAGTGGGACCTAGGGACAGGATGTTTGAGTGGCTGACTTGTCTCCTAGGGGTTTTGTTGATGATGTTGGATGGCTATGTGTGATGTTTCATCAATTCTACTTCCTTAAGGTTACCTAGGAGGTCGAATCTCTCGTCTCATGTTTACCCTAGTTGGAATGGTTACTTGGGTGGATATGGGAGGAGGGTGTTACAGAGTGGTATCATAGCATGGTTTAACTCTCAAATTGAATGAGTTGAATGTGTGTCGGTCATGCATGCAAGTGAGTTGAATGTGTATCTCTTACACTTATATACTTGTTGCATTTGTTTGATGATGGATTAGGGTTGTAGCATGGTTATCATGGATCATTTTATTATGATCTTTCATAATGTATTTTTCATAAGTACATGACTGATTTCATATGGATGATATGTCACTTACATGTTGATCTTATGTCGCCTACTTACATTCTTGTATGTTAGGTTACATCCTTGAGTATTTTAATTACATGTATCTGTCTTGTAGGTTGATTACAAGAACTGGTCGATTATGTTTGACTACATGCAGGAATGCGTATTTGTAATTGGTTAGGCATTTTCTTATGCATATTGTCAGTTGCATGTAGCAATGTGTACAATGGAGTAATGTTTGTTGTCATGCATGAGGTCATAGCATGCACTATTGATATGGCCTGGCATCGATGATTGGATCCTAGTTAGAGTGATGTTTATGTGATGATACATTTATTGTGTATGTCTATACGCTGTTATGATTATGTTATACATGTATCACGATGATTTGGTGATCTTGTAGACAAGGTATCCTCCCCAAAGCTATACTAAGGTACGCCAATTTAATGTGATTTGGTTTATCTGACATATTATGCATTTCAGGAAGAAAGAGATCAAATGGCTAGCAAGGTGGTAGACTATCTAGTATCTCCCTATGCATCAGATGAAATTAGGGGAATTTTGAGGTCTAAAATGGGCCTCCTAAGGAAATTATAAAATAATAGTGGAAATAATAAAATAATATTAGATTACATCATCAAATTTTAGAGGGAAAAAAGGAAAAAACTACTTTTTCAACTCTTATTTTCAACTTATCTCCCTATCGGTTTACTCAAATTTCGAGCGGGAATAGTCGTTGGATGCATAATTTGATTCCCCATCCAAGGAGTACCCATGTTGCATACTTTTGATGGATCCTGCTACATGAAAAATGAGAAATACATGAAAAAACATGAAATTTCGAGCAGGAACACTCGTTGGATGCATAATTTGATTCCCTATCCAAGGAGTACCCATGTTGCATACTTTCAATGGACCCTGCTACATGAAAAATGAGAAATACATGAAAAATGTGAATGCAATCATGTTTTTTCATGTATTTCTCATTTTTCATGTAGCAGGGTCCATCGAAAGTATGCAACATGGTTATTCCTTGGATGAGGAATTAAATTTTGCATCCAACGAGTACTCCCGCTCGAAATTTGAGTAAACCCTTAGGGAGATAAGTTGAAAGTACAAGTTGAAAAAGTAGCTTTATTATTTTATTATTTTTTAATATTTTTACTTTTTTACCTCAAAAATGATGAATCATCCCTCATGGTTGACATCATCATCTTGAATCCTATTGGTTCTTATAAAGTTTATTTTAGTTGTACATTTTTCTTAGGAGGCCCATTCTAGACCTCAAAATTTCTCTAATGGCAACGTGGTGTGGGGCATACTTCTAATTTGGCCGATACACTGACGGGCTTGAAGGAAGATATAAGGAGTTGCAAGGAAGATAATGATTGGATCATACGGGTACAAGAGAAGCAAGTGGAGGTTAATGTTATAATTATTCAGAGTTTGTCGTACTTGCAGTGATAAGGGTCGCCTCGGATCAGCCATGCACATGAGGATGGGACTAATGGATCATATGGTAGTAGATATCCTAGTAGACATAGTTCGGATAGATCTGACATGATGAGAGATGGCAGGTTGTTAGACACTCCACATAGGAGGGGTGATGAGTAGAGGTATTATTCTAGTTGTGTTTCTGATAGACCACATGAATGTCATCACTATCATCCTTACAGGAGGAATGATAGGGGGTACATTTCAGATGAATTCAAGAAAGAAAAACCACCTACTTTTGATGGAAATGTGAAGAAGTTGGAAGATGCAGAGGCTTCGATACTTGGCATAAACAAATTATATGAGTTGCATGAGTACACAGATAACATGAAGGCCTGGATAGCTATCTTTAGCTTGAAAGATAAAGCATACATCTGGTGGGAAGATGTTAAGCGGGTTAGAGACATCAAGACAGATGACTTGAGTTGGTGGAATTCAAATGACTTTTCAGGAAGAAGTACTTGTCATAAAGGTACTATGACAGTAAGGAAAAATAATTCTATGAGCTAAATATGGGATCAATGATAGATGAAGAGTACATGACCAAGTTTCTGGAGCTATTGAGGTATGCACCATATCTTACTGATGATAAGGCTAAAGATCAATAGTTTTTCAGTGGTTTTCCATTAACATTTAGAGATCGGATTAAGTATGATGAGCCTCGGTCACTTGAGGAAGTTATTGGGAAACTCAAGCATTGTTATGAAAAATCAAAGCGTAAGAATGAATCTCAAAGGAAAGGACAAAGGTATAGGTAAATGGAAGCCTAAGAGAAGAAGGCCCTAGCATGCAGATGAGAAAGAGAATGTGGCACCACAAAAGAGATTTAATGTAGCTAGACAAGGACATGAGTCGTAGCAGCAACATAAAGGTGTTGGTACTAGCCAGTTGGAGTGTTGGACATGTGGCAAGGAACACCTTAAGAGAGATTTTCCACATAATTACTATGGTAGACCTCATATATACAGTGCACAGGAGGTGCAGACTATTGGGGACAGTGGTCAGAGTATTCCACGTATCTATGCAACAATGGATAAGAGGTAGGCACAACACCAGGCATCTATCATTGAGATGGATGGTAATATTTGTGATAAAGTTATTTCTATTTTGATTGACCTTGGATCTAATTATAGCTATGTTAGTTTTGACTTGGTGGATAAGTGTGGTTTGAGTAAGGAATTACATGCAGAATCTTGGTTAGTGTAGTTGGCTACAAGTACAAGGAAGCGAGTTCGTCATTGGGTATGAGCTTGTGCATTTGACTTAAATATATGCTTACAACAACCCATTTGAATGTATTATTGTTGGGTTTATACAATATGTTATTAGGCGTGGATTGGTTGTATCTTCATAGAACCAAGGTTGAATGTTATGACAAATCTATTGAGTGTGTTGATGACAATGGGGAACCAAGAGTCTTGCAAGGTAAGAAGAAGGCCACATCAGTTAGGATGGTGACAACTATGCAAGAAAAGCATAGTTGTAGGAAAGGGTGAAAGCTATTTGCAGTACACATTTCTAGTGATAAGGGTAAGGAGGTTAAGGATGCAGATGTGTTGAATAGGTACCCAGTGTTGCAGCAGTTTAGGGATGTATTTCCTGAGGACATTACAGAGTTGCCACCTCACATGGAGGTAGACTTTTTGATTGAGTTAGTGTCAAGGGTAGCTCAAGCATTGAAAGAACCTTACAAGATGAGCACACCTGAGTTGGTTGAGTTGAAGTTGCAACTGAAGGAAATGTTGGACAAGGGATACATTAGGCCAAGTGTATCACCTTGGGGTGCACCGGTCTTGTTTGTGAGAAATAAATATGGTACTCTCAGATTATGCATTGATTACACGCAGTTGAATAAAGTGACTATCAAGAATAGCTACCCTTTGCTGAGGATTGATGAATTGTTCAATTAGCTTAAGGGAGCAGCAGTATTCTCAAATATTGACTTGAGATCTAGATACCATCAAGTACACATTAAAGAGGAGAACATTTACAAGACTACATTCAGGACTAGGTATGGGCATTATGAGTTTTTTGTTGTTCCATTTGGCTTAATGAATGCTCCAGCTACATTCATGTGTTTGATGAATAGTATGTTGCAACCGTATTTGGATAAGTTGTTATTGTGTTCATTGATGATATATTGGTATATTCTAAAAATGACAAAGAGCATGCCAAGAACATAGCAACAGTATTGAGGTTGTCGAGAGAGCATCACTTGTATGCTAAGCTCAGTAAATGTAACTTCTTTCAAACTGAGGTACACTACATGGGACATGTTGTCTCCAAGGAAGGCATTGCAGTAGATCTAGAGAAGATAAGGGCCATCATGGAGTGGGTATCTCATAATATTGTGTATGAGGTGACATCTTTCATGGGTCTCACAAGCTATTATAGGAGGTTCATCATAAACTTATCACATATTTCTTATCTAATCACATCATTGCAGGGGAAAGGTAAGAAGTTCGAATGGACCAAAGAGTGTGAGTCTAGCTTTGAGCATCTTAATACGTTGTTGACACATGCACCAGTACTATAGATTGCATATCCAAAAAAAGAGTTCGTAATATGTATAGATGGTTGCAAGAGAGGACTTGGTGGAGTCCTTATGCAGGATGGACATGTGGTATGTTATGAGTCTCAGAAACTAAACAATCACGAGCAAAACTACCCAACACATGATCTTGAGTTAGCAACAATTATACATGCACTGAAGATGTGGAGACACTATCTTCTTGGCAGGAAGTTTGTGCTTATGAGTGATCACATTGGGTTGAGTTATTTGTTTTACCAACCAAATCTAAATACCAGACAATCTAGATGGTTGGCCACGATCAGTGAGTTTGAATTCAAGATCAGGTACGTCAAGGGTAAAGAGAAAATGGTGGCAGATGCTCTCAGAAGAAGGGTGCATGTACATCACTTGGCAACTATGAGCTCCTATGGGATGAACATACAAGATAGGATCTTGTAGGCAGGAAAGCAAGATGTCAGGTATATGGAGATTGTGCACAGGTTGCAGAAGGGTGCTGGTACAGGTACAGGTCATGGTACAAGTGCACATGGCATGGAATATTTTCTTACACCAGAGGGATTAGTTAGGTTCTGACACATGATATATGTACCAGATAGCAGTGAATGCAAGAAGGTTATCTTGAGGGAATTTCATGTGAAACCTTATTCAGGTCACCTAGGTTATCAGAATACACTAACAACAGTGAAGAGATATTACCATTGGCCGAATTTGAAGAGGGATGTAGCATATTTTTTGGATAGATGTATTGACTGCCAGCAAGTGAAAGTAGAGCAGAAACATCCAGGTGGACGGCTACAACCAATCATTATTCTCAAGTGGAAATGGGAGGTCATTTCCATGGATTTCATCATAGGGTTGCCGAAGATAGTGAAGTAGCATTATTCCATGATGGTCATTGTGGATAGGTTAACAAAGCTAATACACTTTGTTCTAGCAAAGTCTACATTCTCAGCTAGTGATGTGGCACAGGTATTCATCCGAGACGTGGTTAGAATACATGGTGTTCCAAAGAAGATTGTGTTAGACAGGGATTAGAAGTTCACTTCCAAGTTTTGGAAGGATTTATTTGTAGGTTTGAGCATCGAATTGGCCTTTAGCACAACTTATCATCCGTAGACAAATGTACAGACAAAGAGGGTCAATATAATATTGGAGGACATGTTGAGGATGCATGGGATGCATCAGCAAAGAAAGTGGGAAGAGTATCTCCCTTTGGTTGAGTTTTCATGCAACAACGATTATCAGGAGTCACTGATGATGGGTCCTTTTAAGGCATTAAATGGGCAGAGTTGTAACACTCATATTAGTTTGAGTGATTTGGTTATTAGAGTATTGATTGGACCAGATATATTGGCAAACATGGAACAAGAGATGCAAGTGATCAAGAAGAATCTCAAGGCAACATAGGATAGGTAGAATAGTTATGTAGATAGGAACAGATTGTTCAAGGAGTTCCAGGTTGGGGAACAGGTGTACTTTCACATCAAACCAAATAAGAGATCCTTGTGGATTGGCTCATGTGCCAAGCTAGTACCATGGTTTTGTGGACCCTTCAGTATCATTGAGAGGATTGGGCTAGTAGCCTATCGACTTGCACTGCCTCCGAAAATGAAATTCCATGATGTTTTCCATGTATATTTTCTTAAGAAGTATGTTAAGGATGTTGATCATGTGATTGACTGGTCTGTATTATAGGTGGAACTAGATGGAGAATTCCAGTCGGAGCCTCGGTGTATATTGCAGAACAAGGTGCTCATTCTCTGAAACCGAGCAACAGAGCAAGTTAAAGTGAAATGGAAGCACTTTGGACCCGATGAAGCTACATGGGAGATGGTGGATTAGATGTGGGCTATGTATCCTTCCTTATTTGTCGGCTAAGGAAAAGAAACCTTGATATGGTGGTTTGGTGATTGCTTATGGGGTTTTCATAATTGCTTTATGGTGGTCTAGTATTTGCTTATGATGGCTTCATGGTGGTTTAGTATTTGCTTTATTTTGGTTTAGTATATGCTTTATGGTGATTGATATATGCTTTATGATGTTTTGATATATGCTATATGATATTATTATATTTTTTATATATGTTTTGGTATATATAGTTTTGATGATGTTGCCATATGTACACCCGTGTATGGATGTAAGTACCGTAATGCGTTGTGTTATAAAGCTCCACTATGTGGTATTTGTGTCATGTTATTACAACTATGTTATTATGCTATCATGTGGTTATGTTATCATGATGTTATGATGTCATGTGGATTGGACTCAACACGATGATCATTGTAAATATCATAATGAGTTGTATTATACAGCTCCATTATGCGGTATATTGTCATGTTGTCATGATTTTTTTTCTCTTGAGCATATATTTCATTGTAAATACTACATCGAGTTGTGGTATAAAACTCCATGAGAAGTATGTCTTCTTTCAGCAGGTTTCTAAGGTATATGTGTGATTGAACGCTGAGGGCAGTGTCCCCCAAGGGGGAGGGTTCTGTAACAGCCCTGGTGAAAATTCCATGTATTAAATGTTAAAAACAATAACCACAGATGGTTGGGCCACTTATTCCAAGATGAATGTTAGGAAAGACATCCTGGGGGTGTTCATTTGGTTATTTATAGCTAAGGAAATTTTCAAAGGCAATGGCTAAGGCTTTGGAAAGGCAAAATGGAATATTGGCACAATTATTTCTGAAAATGATGGAAATGAGGAGGAAATGGAGGTGAAATGTCACATGTTGCATGTGAGGAGGAAAATGAAGGAAAATAATGTAAAATGAAGAAAATAGAGGCCTCATTCATAAAAAGGCTTTTGAGGATCAGTTGGTAACCTTTTGTCTGTTCATTTTTGGAGCACTCTCATTATTCTCCCTCTCTCATACTCTTGGATACTTAGAGCTTTTTTCTTGGAGAACTTTGGCATTGGAGCAAGAAAGGAAAAGAAGGGAAGAGGAAGCAAAGATCAAGTGGGCAAAGGAAGGATCAAGCAACTACAATAGGCTTCATTGTAGGTATTGACTTGCATGTGTATTTTCCTTGCTAGATTTGTGATCTGAATGGGAGAGTTAGTGTTTGTTGTGCTAAATTCCAATTCGGAATATAAACAAAGTGCTTGAGGATTATGAGGTAAATTGCATGTTAACCATGATTTTTTATCTCGTATATGTAAATCATGAGCTTAAAACATTAATTAAAACACTGAACAATAGCATAACAAATTATAGGCAAAACATCACCATAACAGTAATACACTCAACAATTGATGAAGGAGTTCACCCCTCTTGGGCTACATCTCCTTGGTCCAGCTTCCAATGGCTTGACCCAATCTCATTATGCTCAAAATACTTCAGTGATAAAGAGTACATAAAGTGTGCTAACATAAAGAGTGGCTAGTTTCCCCTTCAAGCAAACATTCTCCTGCAAAGAACTCTCACTCTAAAAATAGGACAACCTAAAATCAATCATAAAACAATCAACAAGAAAAGGGCTCTCAAATCAAGACCCCATACTCCATTTGACTATGAGCATAACAAGTACAACAATTCACTTGAAGTACTAAAAGAGAACTTTCCTCAACAAGACATAATGAGAAAAGAGAAACATGAGCTACACCATAGATGTCATAGTTGCTGCAGAAAACATATGAAGGCTAGAAAACCCCTGTACGGTCCTCTCCATTTTCAAAATCCTTCAAAAACTGATTCAACCCACTAATTGATCCTAGCACCCATAGACTCAAACTTGCAAAAATTCTCTTCAAAAGTGCTACAATTGTTGTAAAACCTATTCCATTAGCTTCAGAAGACCCAAAAATTCTTGTCTAACCTCTTCCTACTCCTCAATTGGATCAAAACTAAAGAAGATATGAGCTTCCCTAACCTTTTTGGTAGTCTCTCTACAATTTCCACAAAATTTGGCACCGGCCCTACAATTTCGCCCCAAAAACCACTAATGGAGTGCTAATTCTGCAAAACCCTAGGAGAAATTGTTGGAGCATTTAAATGGCCTGTAAGGCCTTAACTCTGAAAATCGTGGCCAAATGGGGGGCCATGTGCCCGAGGGCCAAGGCTAACTACCTGCCCCCACTAGTCAAGCCCCTTTTTTCTCTACCGCGATCATGTGGGTCGCCATGCGACTAGGGCTGGTGGTTTGGTTAGGCTCGACGGTTAAGGCTGGAGATGGAGGTCAAGGTGGAACAATTCATATGGGTGGTGAATATACTGGGTGGTTAGTGTTAAGGCTACGGGTACATGGTTAATGATGACGACATTGTTTAATACCACGAGCGGTGGTACATGTGTGCAACGTAAACTCTAGTGGTCACAGTTACACTCAATGCGATGGCGTTATGTTACCACGTGGGTCGCGCTAGAGTCCAGCGACCGGCCCTCCTACCTGCAGTCCCGTGGCGTGGGGGTGGCCAGGGGCTAGGCCCTAGCCCGAACCCCATGCCAAATGCGGCACCTATAAACCTTAAATACAATAACACCTCCATAAAATAACAAGTCTCACGTATAGCAGATTGGTATATGTTGTGGTTTCTGGAAATGAGGTCGTGGGTTTGAAACTCGGCAGTGTTAATCAGCCTTCAAACAATTTTTTGTGGCCACCGAGTTGCCATGTGGCAGCCTCTTTCTGGGCCACGGTGCCACCTCTAGTTGGTCCACTTCACCATCCTCCCACTAATAAAAATCCGCCACGTTGCACCAATGAATTCGTGCCAAAATGACCATATCAAGCAATAACAAAATGCCACTTGTCACATTGTCATTAGGAAATGATGCACTAACAGTAGGCCCAGTTAGCATACTCCATCAGTAGTACGGACTCTTGACTAGGTAGACCTGCACAAAATTTTACCTGCTTCCCAAAATGATCAGAACGCGATAACGTTATCATACGACGTCCGTTTGATGTGTCGTTTGCACCATTGGAATCCTGGCGACGAGCACTATGCAATGGTGCTATCAACAATTAATTTTGAGATAGTAAAATTTTGAGCCTTGTAGGATCCACTTGGATCACACCTCCCCATAAAAAGGACTTTTGTCTCCAAAATTCTTATAGATAGAACTCAGAATCATTACAAAAATTCCCCAAAAATTGTTTGGCTTATCTATAGTCAAAAGAAACACCACAAAATAGTGATTTATATATGCACAACTTTACAAAATGCCCAGCTATGGGGAAAAATGACATGTGCTTTATAAACATATTTACAATATTCAACTGGACAAGTAGTCTACCCATTTCTTACCCAACCAGGTGAATGAACCCTCTACTTGAACTTGTTCTTCTTCTTGAGTCGCTTCATGGATGGTCGCAACTTGCACCCCTTTTTCCTTTGTCATTTCCTCTTCAGGTGCTTGCATTTCTTGCTTTCCCTTCTTAGGATGAAGTTGCTTCTTTATGACATTGTCTTTGAACTTAGAAGAGAGTCTCTCTTCCATGTTTCATTCCCACATTCAAGCAACTCTTTCCTTTGCTGACACTTCTTCACACTATGGTTAGGTGAATGACAGGAAGTGGATGGAACTAGATTCCATAAAATTGTATTCAATTGATCATTTGGCTCAAAATCAAATAAACTATTTGAGTGAGGCTTATACCTTCCCTTGTTATCCTTTGAACCATGCTTCTTACGTGAGGAACTTGAATGGCAAGAAGAAATTGTATTATTCTCTTCTTCAACTTGCTCATCTCTCTTTGGATATGTTTTGCACTTCATGTCCTCCTTTTTCTTTAGAAACCAAGACGGTACCAATTCTGGATGCAAAGAAACAATTTTCCTTGTCATGTCCTCTCTTAATGCAAAAGGAACATGATACCCAAGAGTTATCCCTGGAAGACCATTCTCCCTTTTCAATATAGCCCAAACCTACATATTGAGGTATCTCCTTTACCTCAATTGGATGGATAACGCCCTGATTTTCACTCCAAGGCATCCTCCCTTGTAACCCATCTTCGACAAGAGCTTTGTTCCTATGCCTTTGATATGCTTCTCAAAGGCTGCAAAAGTGCTTAAATCAACATTTCCATGTAAAGAAACTACATGTAAATGCTTACCATTTTCCTCATCTTTCGACTGAGGGACAAATATGCTCTTAAATTCTTTCCTAATTGTTGAGGTGTCCTCTTATACTCTTGGTATTTATTCTTTCATCTCCTTGGACTTTGGCATTGATAGAACCTCATCCTCATCATCATGCAGACAAAAGGTGCAGACTTGGCCATCTTCCTTCTCTGAGGGGCTTTCAGCACTAGCCTCTTGTGGGTACTCATCCAACAATTCCTCCTTCTTCTCTGCCCCAGATGAAGTCGTGGAGAATGCTTCAAGGAAACCTCCTTGTGTTCTTGGTACATAGGAGGCATCCTCCATTTGACAAAAAGCACATATACCTGTATCCCCTTGACAAGAGCCATAGGTTGCATTCTTTCCATGTCCACAAGATTTCTTAGTATTGGAGGGACTCTTTGCTGCTTTGGAAGAACAACATTCAACAGTCTGATCCTCCATGATATTCTGAAACATGAGGCACATCTTTTACTTCTCTTCCTTGGAAACTTCAAGTAGTCTTTTGAGCTCCACGTTCTCTTGTTGGAGAAATGCAATAATGTCCACCGAATCTTGGAGACTATCATGCTTTGAACTCATGCCCATTCTTATTGAAGCCTAGGTACAACAAGAGGTGAAACTTGTAGTGGAGATTGTGGAAATTGTGCCCTCCTTCTCCTTGCTCCAGTTTGAGAACCTGCACCCACAAGCTTGCCTTCTCCTCTCTTGAGCTTCAACCTTGTAAGAATTACATTCACTTGAAAATAATTAATTCCTCCTTGCACAAGTAAACCAATAGCTCTGATACCAACTTGATCCGAATGGGAAAGTTAGTGTTTGTTGTGCTAAATTCCAATTAATAATAAGCAAATTGCTTGAGGATTATGAGGTAAATTTCAAGCTAACCATGAGTTTTATGTCTTTATATGTAATTCATGATCTTAAAACATGAATTATAACACTGAACATCAGCATAACAACAAAAAAAACATCACCATAATAGTAATACACTCAGCAATTGATGAAGGAGTTCATCCCTCCTGGGCTACGTCTCCTTGGTCTAGCTTCCAGTGGCTTGACCCAATCTCATTATGCTCAAAAGACTTCAATGATAAAGAGTACATAAAGTGTGTTGACATAAAGAGTGGCTAGTTTTCCCTTCAAGGAAACATTCTCCTGCAAATAACTCTCACTCTAAAAACATGACAACCTACTGTCAGTCATGAAACAATCAACAAGAAAAGGGCTCTCAAATTAAGACCCCATACTCCATCTGACTATGAGCATAACAAGTACACAATTCACTTGAAGTACTAAAAGAAAACATTCCTCAACAAGACATAATGAAAAAAGAGAAACATAAGCTACACCATAGATGTCATAGTTGTTGTAGAAAACATATGAGGGCTGGAAAACCCCTACAAGGTCCTCTCCATTTTCAAAAGCCTTCAAAAATTGATTCAAGCCACTGATTGATCCTAGCACCGATAGACTCAAACCTGCAAAACATCTCTTCAGAAGTGCTCCAATGGTTGTAAATCCTATTCCATTAGCTTTAGAAGACCCAAAAATGCCTGTCTAGCCTCTTCTTGCTCCTCAATTGGATCAAAACTGAAGAATATATGAGCTTCCCTAGTCTTTATGCTAGTTGCTCTACAATTTCCCCAAAATTCGGCACAGGTCCTAGAATTTCGCCCCAAAATCCACTAACGGAGTGCCGATTCTACCAAACTCCGAATGAAATTATCGGAGCATTTAAATGGCCTCTAAGGCCTTAACTCTAAAAAGCGTGGCCACATGAGGGCCCATGTGCTCGGTGGCTAGGGCTAATTGCCTTCCCCTGCTGATCGGGCCATTTTCTGCTCCACCGTGGGCACGTGGGCCGCCATGCGACTAGGGCTAGCAGTTTAGATAGGGTGAACGGTTAAGACTAGAGATGGCGTTCAAGGAGGAACAATTCACATGGGTGGTGGATATACTGGGAGGTTAGCGTTAAGGCTACGGGTATGTGGTTAATGGTGGCGGCATTGTTTAATACCACAGATGGTGGTACATGTGCGCAACAAAAACATCGATGATCACGGTTACATTCAATGTGATGGGGTTATGTTACCACGTGTGCTGGGCTAGGTCCAACCCTCGACCCTCATGCTCGCAGTCCTGTGGCTTGGGGGTGGCCAGGGGCTAGGCCCTAGCCCGCCCCCATGCCAAATGCACCACCTATAAACCTTAAATACAATAACTCTGACATGACATAACAAGTCTCACATATAGCAGATTGGTATATGTTGTGGTTTGTGGAAACAAGGTCATGGGTTCGCAACTTGGCGATGTCAATCAGCCATCAAAAAAAATTTTGTGGCCACCGAGGTGCCATGTGGTAGCCTCGGCTGGGCCACATGGCCACCTCTGGTTGGTCCACTTAACCATCCTCCCACCAATAAAAATCTACCACGTTGCACCAATGCATTCCTGCCAACTCAACCATATCAAGCAATAAGAAAATTCCACTTGTCATGATGTCATTAGGAAATCATGCACTATCAATAGGCCCAGTCAGCATGCCACATCAGTAGTATGGACTGCTTAGACTTGCAAATTTTTTTCTTGTTTTGTAAAATGATCAGAACATGATAACATTTTCATACAATGTCTGTTTGATACGTTGTTTACGCCGTTAGAATCGTGGTGATGAGCACTACGCAATGGTGCTATCAAAAATGAATTTTGAGACAGTAAAATTTTGAGCCTTTTAGGATACATTTGGATCAATTTGCCATGCATGGCATTGCACGTGCTTCTTTTTTATCATGGCATGGGTTTTTCTTGGTGTAACAATGTTTTTCAGCCTAACCTTGTCATTTTTGGATATCCATGGTGTGATGGGATTCTCATGTTTGGTTGAGCTAGATTGTGAGATGGATTCGAAGCTGAGTGAGGTGGATCTCCAAAATAATAGAACACATAACTTAGTAACCCCTAAACCAGATTGTGGGTTGCGGTATAGCCAGACTTTTTGTTGCCTCGGATTCCCTAATAATCCTTCCTGCTGAATGGCAGGATATACGGTAAAGCCTAGAGGTGGTTTTCTCTCCATTGGGCCTAGTAATCCCAGATTTTAGATATGCGGTAAATCCTGGAGAGTGGGTCTCGATTTAGGCCTAGTGATTCGAGTTTGGATTGCTGTAAATCCTGAGATTAGGAGACAAGAAAATTCCTAATGGTGTAGGTCAATAAATCTAATGGCATCCATGCTTTTTTGGCCTAGTGATTGGGTGGAGATCATGGTAAACCCTGTTATGATGTGTTCATTGCATTGGCCTAGTGATTCGTGATGGATTACGATAAAGCCTAGCTTATATTGATGAGGTTGAGGTGGTTTAGCCTTGGTATGCCCTCGTTGATTTCTTTTTGTTTGTGTCCCACACTCATGCTTGGAATATGGCACGGGAGTGACTGGCTGAAGAGAGACTTGGCTCAGCCAATCTATGGTCAAGTGGAACGTGGTAGTCCCATCTTTGGTTGGTTCATTGCATTTATTTTCATGTGTAAATTTACTGGTGTATATATTCATTTTTATGGCTGATATGTTTATTATAATTATGTTCCTATTATGCTGGTTATATGTTCATTTTATGGTAGCATCTATGTTTGGCTTTCAGTATGTTGTTACTTGTATTTGAATGGATATTGTATCTATGACCTAATAAGTGATAAGGAAACAAATAACATGAGGAAACAATGGTTCATAGTGTTTCTCAGATAAGTAAGAGATCCCTACACTTAACTCTGTTTTTTACACTTGTAGATTACATGTCAATGATATGTTTCATGAAATACATGTCATGGCTAGTAGGGGTATGGTTAAGTCCTTGATCAACTATTTACTTTTGCATCATTGTTTCCCTGTACTTTACTTAATTCTAAGCTTTCAATCCATTCTGGGTAGTGGCCTGGGCTCTGGGCCTGAAAAAGTGGCTCAAATCTCGGAGTCGTTGGCACATCACCTGCAAGTTTCGTCCACAGTCATGGGCATGCATGCCTATGAGAGTGATTTTAGGTCTCTGGTCACTCCCTTTCCCATAGCATGAGAGTGACTGAGCCTTAAATTGTCTAGAATAGTAATGGGATCTAGGGACAGGCTATCTGACTGGTTGATTTGTCTCCTAATGGATTATGTTGATGATGTTGGATGACTGTGTTTGATGTTTCTTCGTTTCCACTTAAGGTTACCTAGGAGGTCAAATATGATCATAGTAGCCTCTCTTCTCATGTTTACCATAGTTGGCATGGTTACTTGGGTGGATGTGGGAGGAGGGTGTTACACCTTGAATCACAACTCAAGTGCATGGATGGATAATGGATCCTTAGGCACAAAGAAACAGCATAAGGGCATAACTAAGACTCTCAAAACACCAACCCAGAATCGATGGGAAGTAGTGAATTTATAGGGTAAAAGAGGTGGTTTGGGATTTACCATTCTAGGACTTAGATCAACATTAAAGGGAGGATAAGTTATAGGGATAAGACGTAAGACCTCAAGAGTAGGATTTCACAATATAATCTAACAATAAATAGTTAAACCACTTAGGAAGATTCTAGAAAAATAAGATTCAAAGTTATTTTTTACTTTTACTAAATTCAAAGCGCCAGTGCACTTGTAGTGATGGAAACATCCGATGGTCAATGCAATTTATTTGTGTACAACTTGCAATGGTGCAATTTGCATGAAGGCTAAGTGTGATGGGGTCAAAAATTAGGGTTTTGAGTTGTTTAACCCATAATTCTTGGAACTTTTGGAGAGAGGATTCTCTTAGATTTGCAAGGGATGAGTGCAAAGTGTTAATGCATGTTGATTGAACTAGTTTCAAGGCCATTTGATTGGATGTGAAAAAATGACCTATAATAGATTACCCAATAAAGTACAAATTCATAAGCAGTGGCTGAGGATTGAAGTGATTTACCATGTGACAAGTCTAGATTAGGAATAAATTGGTTCAGATCCTCAATTGTCTGTTACAATACATAATCATCATGATATCCTTACTAAGGTAGGCATACCCATACTCAGTATATAATCCAATTTACATGTACATGTACAATAATCAAAATCATGTCCACTGATGACATATTTTGGACACATGCTTGCATATCTTTATAAATGATCATAGTCATCATGCTTTTTAATCTTGTATGAATCCTAAAATCGCAGCTCGAATGGATGAAACTAGATCCAGGGTCTTCTACCTCGTCACTCGATAGTATGAGTCTAACCATATGGAAAATTGTGTTGGAGTCGAACATGGTCAACACCATTTGATTACCGGCTAATTATGTAAGTCGTTATTAGATGCAAGAGGAGCCATTAATAAAGATAATGGACCTCAAGGTACTATAGTACAACCTACATGGTGTGAATAAATGAGTTGCAGTCGAACACCACACGTAATATTATGATCGAAGTCTAATAATGAGAACATGTTTCTAAGAGCAAGGAAACTTTCCATTGAGGTATGCAAGCTCCAAAGAACTTAAGGGAGTTTCTAGGTCAACTTCCTAGATAATGTGTTCATGTTGACAAGAAGCAACCCGTTACAAGAGGGACTTGATGTATCCCTCATCAATGACATGAAACGGGTATCAATATTTGAGACATAATAATAATTATTAAGAGTTGGTTCAGAGGCAGAAAACATGAAAGAAGGCTTAAGGTATTGTAGCAGATGTCAACTGAGGGTGTAATTTCTCTTAAACATATTAGTGAAACTAATATGGATTTGGCACCATTGACTCAAAAACCCATCATGAAGGCTTTCAATGAGGTGTGATCAATAGATAGGAAAGCGCATTCCCCAACCCAAAGCAATCATGGAGATGAAGTGAAAAAGTGTCATGTTTAGGAGCGCCTTGCTTCCATTAATAGGTTTGATGCCCTATTTTCCAATTTCCCAACTATTTCTAGCCAATAGATTTTTATTTTTTTACAAGATTGAGAAGGATAGCATATGCCTAGCCTACAATTTCATCCTTCGAATGAATGCTTCTAAGTATTTTTAATGAACCCTGAGAAGAGTGTTTTGGTCTCATCATGCTTAATGAGTCCAACGTTGTTTAATAGTTTTAGAGTCCAATGAAGGAATAACTCGACTTCTTTTTCATGTTTAGAGGGTTTGAAAAAGAGGTGAAAAAAAAACTCCAAGATGTTCCTTTTCATAAATTTGTCCCTTGGGCCCGAAAAGGTAAAAAAATACCTAGGATAACATTTTAGCCATGTTTGACTAATTTATTTATTTTTTGTAAAATACTCTATCTTGTCCAGAAAAGGGTTAAAATTATATTGGGTAGATGTCTTTTAAGTTACTTTAACAAGTTTGAAAATGCAAGTGCTCAACAATATTTTCATGTTTTGGGAGTGTGAAAAGAGCTTAAAGCTAACTCCTCCTAGAAGAATGAGTGGTATAAAGGGTAACAACTAGTTTTGGTCATGGCAAGCTACTTAAAACATGTAGAGGTCAAGCGGTAGGCTAATAATACCACTCATCAAAACAGTGCCTAAGGAAAGGGTAAATTTCCAAGTGAAGGAAAACGATCGACCAAGCAGATGGTAATGATGGAGTAAGAAACCCAAGGATCATCTTATAGAAATAGGTTGATAAAAAATGGCAATCATGAGAATAGGTTTCATTTTTATACAAGGTTGAAACAAAAGGAAAACTATGCTTCAGAGTGGTTTCATTTTTACACAATCTTGAAATAGAGAAAAACTATGCTTGGAATTGGTTTCATTTTTACACATGCTTGAAACATGTGGAAACTATGATTGGTATGGTTTATTTCCAAGCATGGCCCCCCTAGCTTCGTTCCGTTTGAATACTCTTCGTATGGACCCTAAATTGACCGTTGGTTACTAATAGAAATATGTTCACCGGGAAGGAAAGAAGAGGATTATAGGAATATGAAATGAAGCTAACATTTTTCAGATCGAAATCGAGATCAATGTGAAAGAGTCAAATCAATGGGAGAGGATTTGTTTCATTTTTTAACGAACTTGACACAATAAAAGAACTCTGCTCGAGGGGTGCCTTGTTTCATTTTTTAACGAGAATGACACAAGAAAAGGAAATATTTTCATAGGTTATATTGATCATGTCCCCCAAAATTCCATGGCTTCTAAGAGGTTCTCATTAGATGGGAGAACAATGCTCTGGAATGTATCAAAGGTGTTGGGTGTGGAACCTGATTATCTTCTTGATTTAGAGGTTTCACCTGCATTGGACCCCAATTCCTAAATAGGGAGGAAACAATGCTTGTATGATATACACCAGGGGGGTCCAAGGGGGCCAATGGCTACTTTTAAAGAGCCCCCCCCTGGTCAGGGATTTGGGGGCAGCACCCCTGAAGCTAAAAATAGACAAAAAATTGCCTTGTAAAATATTGTAATTTCGTAGGCAATTTGGGTCATTTGTTAGGTGGATCATGTGATGGTAGAATTTATGTTAATTTAGGTTTGAGCACCAGTGTTGCAGAAATAATGCTGCAACTCCTGGGGCTTCCTACTTTAATTTTATCAACCCGATAGTTCGTAACAAACTTGGAAGTGACAGTGTTGTATGCACAAGTACTAGCTCTTACTGCAGGCTGTCACTTGGTCAGCTGGCACAATATCACTAGGAGCTCAAGCCAACTTCTATGAGTTTCCAGAATAAGCTTTTAACTATGACGAAAGAAAGCTAACTCTACAGAGGCTACTCTATTTGCAGAAAGAGAAAGAAAACTGGAATGTAAAAGCAAACCCTAGCAAACCCTAATTTACCCACTAACCCTACTTTTGCAGGAAAAGAGATGAAAATTGATGAAATGAGTGCCATTGACTATTGAAAAGGTAAATTTCATTTATTCAAGCTACTTCTAAAAAGAAAAGAGAAGACAACATCTTTTTGTGCTTTTGAGTGTTTTTATGTGAAATTATTATGCTTGTGATTTATCTGGTTGTGATTGTGCAGAGGTTTGGTGGCGAAGGAAGGTGGAGTTGGTTTTTTTAGAGGTGGAGAAAGGTGTGGAGAGGTCCTAAGAAGCCCCTAGTACCCCTCTAAAGACTTCCATTGCAATCGGATTTCGAAAAACTGCTTACAGGGGATTCTACAGGAGGCTGCAGGGGATCTACAGGAGGAGGCCAAGAGCTATTTTTGGAAGTTTTGAAGGTGGAAAAATGATGGAAAAGGGTAACTGAAGGCTAGATGAAAGTGTTGAAGTGTCTGGATCTTGTCAAGGAAGATCAAGAGGGAACATGATGGTTGGATTTGTTCAAATGGCAAGAGGGAAGCTATAGCGAGAAATGCAGAAATTAGGGCAGATTGGTGAAATGTTGCAAATGACTTGGGAAATATATGAGAAGTGAGATGATGCTGGCTGCTTTATGGATGTATGGTGAGCTTAGGTTCCCTGCAAGAGATCTGCACATCTACTTACGAAAACTGATCAAAGAAAGGACTAACTATGCCATGAAAACATAACTTTTTCTAGCTTGACCTAATTTACGACCTACAAACCGAAAATGCTGAACAATAACCCTTGAAAAGAAAATAATGCAGAGAGATATATTGTAAAATAATAGGAAATTATCTAGGCAATTGAATCTGAAGTAATACATTAATCTTTCCAAATCAAGTCACCACACGAGACATTGCATGGGAGAGCAAAATTGTGTTTTTAGTGGCAGCAGTAGTGCCTTGACCTCAAATCATAGTCCCAGAAAGGGAGAAAGGAGATCAGGGCCTACTGTTGGCCTTTTGAATCCTAGTATGTCACTGCATTAACCTACTTGAGCAACTGAAACAAAAACAGCTATGCAAACCATCAAAAGCAACCTAATATAAACAAAGTAAAATGAATCTATGTAACAGAAATTAACTCATGAACTGAAGAAAAAACATATAAGTACAAAGTAAGAGGTGTTGGGTAGCTTGGGTTGGGCCCTAACCCAAGAGCTTCAACCATCTGAAAAATATCAGTGCTGGCCCAAAAACTGTTTCATCTCCATTATCAAAAGTAAAAGTCACATTACATAAACTATTCTCAAAAAGGAAGCTCGAAAATGAGTTGAACAAGTGCTGAACAAAAGTGCGAAAATTCTACTAATGACTAGCTAACCTACTGAGTCTCTAAGCCCCCCTATTTATACAAATGGAGTCCTCCAACAGTCCTCCTAAAATCAAGGAGCTCGGCTTCCCATAACTGGAGATAAATAGCAGTCCTTCCTTACTTGCTCAGCTACCCCTTGGATGCATCAATGTGTACCTTTGTGCTCTGAGTCGCTGATGGAGGATTCGAGAAAAGGGGTCATAAATGAAGGAGACACCCCCCTACAAATCCTCTTCCCTATTTTCCTTGAGTATTTTCTGCCATTTGCTCATAAATCCCTTGACTTTGTCCAAAATTGACCAAAAAAACTGCATAAAGCACACATTAGACTACATGGCAAAATGACTAACCCAATTCACTCTATTAGCATAAATATATTCAAAAACATGCAATAAACTAATTAGAATGGTGGATTAAGTCGAATTAAGAGGCAAAATGAGCCCATATAATTACCCATTTTTGGGGCTCATCACTTATATTAGGGAATTGTATTGTGGTTGTGTATCATTATTCTGAGAGACAAAGAGGAGATTGTGTGAGAGTGAAGAGGAAATTACAATGGATTTGTTGTTGGTTGTATCTCTTAATTTTGTTGGATAATATAAAAGGAAGGATTGGTTGTTTCTCCGTGGACATAGCCCAAATTGGGTGAACCGCGTATATCTATGTCTCTCTTGTTTTATGCATTTCTATATTTGTGTTTCCACAATATTTGTGTATTTCATTGCTCCATTAATTAATTTCTAACAAAAGGATCAGATAAAAAGATCAGGCTCCAATGCCTTCAGTTAATGATTTACCATATGACCTACTAGATCTAGGTAAAAATAATTTTAGCAAACAATGAAAGGATTGTCTTCTTTAGTAGATATAAGCATGGGATAGGTTTCCACATAATTAACCTATGTATGGGGAGATACCACTTGCATATTTGGAACATGTAGGGAAGTCAGATGATTGGTAGTCAAATCAGGAGCAGTGAATGAAATCTATTTGATAGTCACAATTTTTCCATCATGTGGGAAATACATCACTCGAAAGAGTGTGGAAATGACAGTGTTCATAGCATAAACATAGTCTCGCCCCAGGAGAAAAGTAAAATCCAAGGGGCCAATGACTACCATATCATCAATACATATTGTTTTTCTTCTAAGATAACATGCAACCAAAGAAGGATCCCTAAAGGTTGCTTGGTTCTTCTATTAAAATCTAACATATTTGGAGTAGCAAACACAAGCTAAGGAGAGCCCAAAGCTTGCCAACCAATGGAGGATAGAATTCTAACAAAGGCACCTGTTATAGACATTTTTGTGCCTTACAGCATGAAGCATGAAATGTCAATAATCTAAGGGATCCAAAGTCCCTAAACATGTTGTTCCTACCCCTAGAGGAACAAGGTCAACAAACCACAACACTAAATATCAGTTCTCCACCTGAAAACACTCAAAAACAAGCTAATTCTGGATCATGTCAGCTGCTCCACTGAGCATCTGCGCTGAATGTCAACTGCTCCACTCTGTACCTGCGCTGAATGTCAACAGTAATGAAGGCTACCTGCGCTGGGCGAGATTGGCCAAGTGGAACAGTCATTCCTCAAGGTGTCAAATGCCCAGGAAGCTTCCAAAATGACACTTGGATCAGGGAATTCGCCTTGTGATGAGTAAGAGGATCTAGATCTCCAAGTGGAAGCAAGAAACTCCAAGTGGACTCAAGAACTGAAGAATAACTGAAGTGGGAGAGGACACTAGTCAGCTTCATGCCAGCCTCAAGCTGACTCATCCTTTCTCCAAAACTCCTATATATAGAGCTCTCTCATGAGGTCTAGGGGGGCTGGAATCTTGTGAATGTAAGGAAGTGTTGTTGGTTTGAGTATAGAACTATTGGGTGATTTGCTTGAAGGAGGTGAAGAGGAGATTTCTTTCTGCTGGGAGGTGTTGCTGGATTGGGCCTCTTATGGTTGTAACACTCTCAGAACTTTACTTCTTCCATTAATAAAGCATTTGAGGTTCTTCTATATGCATGTGTCTCAATGGCGTATTGATACTTGTATATTTGATTTATTCTAATCCTTGAATCAATTATGAATGTATGCTTCTTGTAGTTTCTCCCTCTTGTTATTTTGCAGGATCTTGGTGTAGCTGGGCCAGTGAAAGAGCAAGGAGCTAGGAGCAAGCAGCAAAGAGAGAAGATTGGATCAATCATTAGCGGAAGACAACGGTTAGTGGATCTCTTTCTCTTCTCTCTTACATCTCATAAAGAAGTAATCTTGAATAGCTTTGCATTCGGTTGTTGCTGAGGTACTATCACCCTTAGAGTGGGATAGGGTCATTCCGTATTGGATACTTTTCCCAACAACAAATTGGCGACTCCGCTGGGGATCGTATCTTGTTGGTTGTTTGTGTTTTTGCTATTCATTTCATAAACACAGAGAGTACCGAATCGAACTGCATTTGGATCTTTCAAATGCAAAGTAGAGGGCAGCTACTCTAGCTCAGTTTCTGGGCAAGTTTATGATTTGAAGAGCTGATTCACAAGGACTCTAAATAGCTCTTAGTGATAGCTTTTCATCCTCCTTTTCATCCCTTAGTGTGTACTTGACTGATAGCTTCTGATTTGGCCAAAAACTGTGAATTTTTTAGCAATCTGTGACCCGGAAACCAATAGAAACGAAAGTTTCGTTCTTCAGTGCAGGTTGTGTGAAGGCTGTCTGCATTTCAGCGCAGTTCTCGAAGGGGCTACCTGCGCTGAATGTCAAACTGACAGTGTGTCACCTGCGCTGAACCAGTCTTGCCTTGTGCTACTGGGGTTTCCTGCTGTTTCTTGCCCTGTTTTCGCTCTTGTTTTTGCAGCCTGTTACCAGTCAATGTACCTATCTGAAACCAACTTTCCTTGCCACTATTCTGCCTCGGTTGTATAAAGAAACTGTGTTTGTTCTTTTTGTATTTCTTGTATCATTTACAGTTTCCCATAACGAAAGTGAACTAGTCTTGCTGTGGCCTCTTAGATCTAGACCTGTGATAAAGTGTCGTTTTGATCTTAAGAGTTAGTTTATTTGCTGTTCATAGCTGATTGAGCTTTTGCTTTCGTCATATGGTTTGAATTTATATATTTCTAGTGTCGAAACAAGTAAATCTTAAGGTGTCTTTTGATTTTGGACAAGCTTGTTTGCTTTCACTTGAAATTGAATTCAAAGTTATACAACAGCTTTCTTTTTGTATCACACCAACATTAAGAAAGAGAAAAGAAATACTTGCATTGTGCATGTGCATTGTGACAGTTCGCATGTTGATTTAGGGAAAAGTGCATTAGTGTGTGCTCTATGATCTGTGTGAAAAGATGTTGTCTTTCTTTTCCCTCAGTAGTTAAGATTTTCAAAGTTGAAAGATTGAAAAGCTTGCTTATCATCTTAGACTGCATTTAGGAGTGTTACTATACATCTCGTGGTGATCCATAAAGGCAAACTGCTAATCAAGATCAACCTTAAAATAAATTGAATTTACATAACAACGCTTTGAAACATAACGCAAACACATAGAGGTCTAAGCTAGAGACGTGTTCCGGCGTCGTTAAACGTGATATCTTAGCGTTGAGTGGTTGGGTGATTCCTCCACGGTGAAGCGATAAGTATCAATACGGACTTGTGCTCCCACGTACCGTCGCGTATATATTGGGAGACCCCTATAGGAACAAAGCCTTTATCCATAGGAAACCGTGTCGGCCGCCCTACTGATCGCAATGCAGTGAACACAGCATTCACGAAGATCGACCACCCGTACCGTAAAACGTATTCTTTGGTTTTGCGAAAGGTTTGGCACACCCTCTGCCTAGAACTCCAGAGCAGTTTCTTTTGGCCTTTTTCAAACTCTATAACTGAAATAGTCCATCCGAGCATTTGTCACTTCGGGCTCGTTAAAACATCGAAGGAGACTAGAGTCATCTTTAGCTTTTTCTCGACTCTTAAAAAGTGAAAAAGCAAGTTGTGTCTAAAGTGTCGTTATAAAATTTATTTTAAACGGAACATAATCACCTCCTATTCCTGCGTTGATCTGTAGGTTGAGAACATGGAACGCCCCAACCAAGGAATTCCACATGATGGAAATCCTAGTCCTTTCTCCTCTTGGGGAGAAGTTGGTGCGCCCCACATGGCCATATTGTCGCTTCCAGGACTGACAATTGGCCTGCCTATTTGGCTATTCTCAACCAATGTAGTTCAGAACACCATGGTTCCTGAACAGTCGAGTTAACAGTTAGATCAGTCTAGAGCTGCCCACCAGCCTTCTACTTCCTATAACTCTTCCTCCGATCCTTCATCTTCGCAAGGTAGAGCCGGCAAAAGCCAAGCTCCCATGAAGAAGAAGGAGAAGAAGGAGAGAGAGAAGAAGAAGAAGGAGCCTAAGGCGACTGGGGGCAAGCAAAAGACATCTGACAAAAATCCACACACAGCACAGACCGGGCCTAAATCGCCATGTGTCATATGTAGAGGAGACCACTTCCATAGAGATTGTCCCTGTATTCCCCGGATACTAAGGGACTGGTCACCTCGTTTGCATAATTCGGGAGCATCAACCTCTGATAGCCATGTTGAATGCTTACCGTCAACCAGCGAAAGTGAAGGTTCAAGACAAAGAGGGGGAGCAAGATCCCCCTGCAAACTGTGTGAAGGCGATCACGCCATCCACCGTTGTCCCTTCTTAGACGAAGCGAAGAGAGTTTTGGAAGATCGTCCGGTTTCACCGTTGAGACTTCCTCCTGGATACCAAAAACTCGTGCCAAGTCCTTCGTTGGTTGAAAATACAGCTGGCCCGCTCAAGTGGTCAGCTGAAGCGTCAGTCATTGAAAATGAACCTACTGAATCCAGACCGGACGAAAGTCCAAAGGTCGAAACGGCAGTTGACCCGGTTCTTCCTTCAGAAGTTTCATCGTCAAATGACACCGTCACTGAAGATTCATCTTCAAATGACACCCTCACTGAAGAGAATAAGGATGACACCATCCAGATTCTTTTCATCAACACAGACTCTGATGAGCATTAGGGCAATGCACCCATTCCTTTATCGCAGGAAGGAACATCGTCAGGGTCATATCCGGCTGTATATTCGGTCCCACCACCAAGAAACCTGGTTGTATCCTTTGATTGGAACCAACTAGGCAGACCCCGGTTACCAGCCAGTATACCATTCAGAATCATAGTCCAAATCTACAGAATGGTAATGGCTGGAACTATCATTGATGAAGGGGCATCTGTGAGTATCCTTTCCTCTATTGCTTGGAAAGCACTGGGTTCCCCGGAGCTTTTACCTGAGATAAGAAATCTCTCAGGTTTTGATAAAGGAACCAGTCGACCATTAGGGATCCTCCCCAATGTGCCTGTTACATTGAAAGGGAAGACCGTTCAAATGAACGTGATGGTTGTTCAAGGACCCTTGGATTATAACCTACTTCTTGGACGAGACTATATATATTGCATGGGAGCTATAGTCTCCTCACTCTTTAGAGTAATGTGTTTTCCACACGAAGGAAGAATGGTCAAGCTCGTAGACCAACTTTCATTTCCGGGATCACGCATCGCAAATAGTCACATACCAACCCTCAATGGTCTATTCACCCAAGAAACGTCTCCACCCCCAGTCCTCCTTCCCGATGAGTGCGAGTGATTCGGAAAGATGGGACTGGAACCCAGGGGGCATGCATCCTGGTCTGCTTCGGGCAGAGGAAACCTTGGGTATAAGGTAGAATTTCCGCGAAAGAATATGACTAGTCCGTACCCCGTCCGTGGATGGAAGAGGGGTTGTTCTAGAACAGGATTCTTTTGATAAGGTTACTTGTTTGGCAAAGGTCATCCACCATTGTCTACTTCGGTAGATAGTGCCGAGGAAGTGTTTTCGTTTGATGGTGTTAACAAAACAATCTTTGGGTAACCAGAAAGAGGCAAGCCTCACCCTTTAAAACAAATGTTTTATCGGATAAGTAGGGGCAGCCTTGAAATTGTATTTTATACCTGGGGGCATGCAAACCTTTTGGAGTGCAAGCTAGGAGTGGTTATTTATCTGCTTTTGGGATTAGCCGTTTCCGAACTTGCATAAAGAAAGGATGAGAGGGAGCAAAGCTGAGTGAAGATGAAGCTCTATAAAAAATAGAGATCTCACAGGAGACATTCTTATCTTATGACTGGTATTATCGAGCAGTTTTACCGCGGAATTTATGCTCGTTAAAAAATAGAAAAGCGAAGATCCGAGTAGTTTTAGCACATAGTTCATGCTCGTTAAAAAATAAACATAAGATTGAGCAAGAGTTTCCTCCAGAGTTTAAGCTCATTAAAAAATGAACCTATTCCGGTAAATAACCATTGTGATCGTAAATTTATTAGCCATAAAAAGCCTTGGTCGTGTTTGCACCTGCCACCTCCGTTCCATTTGGCCGATCGTTCACCCCCATATGATTGTTTACCCATTTTGAGGAACAGCTGCGAAGAGTGATTTCACTTAGCCATCCTTGTGACACTGCCGTGATTGGAAAATTCCAACCTGTACCTGGAATCTGCTGCTATCCCTGTTTATCACTCGTTCCTCAAAAGACGAGTCTTCTTTGAGCTCTTTTCATCTGGCTCGTAAAATATGAAAAGTTTGCCGAGTGTTGGCCTTCCAGCTCGTTAAAGTGACCAGAAGAGCTATCCCTCCTCTAGATTTTAATCTTTTTGGACCTGAGGGATTATTACACAAAAAGGTCGAGCGCTTGTTTTATTCGGCTCGTTAAAGTTATCGAAAACTCATCCCTTCTGTATTGTTTTATACCTTTTCGAACTTAAGGGATTAGATGACGAAAAAGGAATTTTGGAGTTAACTTTCTGTACCTTTTCAGACTCTCTAAAAATGAAAAGGACCGAGTTTTCCTTGTCGTTAGACTCGTTAAAATGATTAAATAGCGACAAACTTGTCTTTAGACGAGAACGAGTTTCCCTATCGCTAGGCTCGTTAAAACATAGCGATGGGCTTGCCCAAAGGGCAGGTTATAGAACAAGCATATGTTATCCTCCTCAAGCTTGACAAAAATAAAGAGGTACTGGTCAGAAATGACTGGGGAAAAATTGGGAGAACCTCAAAGCTTTAATGGTAGCAAGTCGCTCTTGAACATGACACTTTGTCCTCCGTATCACATCGGGTTGGGTTGTTTCATTCACCGGTCTCATCACCATGGTCTTCGCCAAACCATCCACATTTGGGGTAATGCTACCGATCCATCGCATCAGTGTCGTTATATGTTCAAGAGATGTCGTTCAGAAAGATTCAACCGTGTCCCATCCACTGCCATACATTATCCTTCATCCACCCATGATCGCCACCCTGAATCATATCTCACAGATTGTTTTCACCTCCACTAAAATCATTAGCTCCGTTCCGTGTCACTGATGTGGGATTCATTAAGGCCCTCCTTTGACGGATCGCTTCTTGTCGACTTCAGCTCATTATCCAAGAAGTTGATCTAGGAACACCCCCCTCAGTACTTTGAAGCTTGCATGCCTCAATGGCAAGTTTCTCACTTCCGGCGACAGGTATACATCAATGACCTTCGACCAGAAGATTTTTGCGTGGTGTTCGACGCCAAGTCCTATATTCACACCACGTGAATTGTACTGCAGTACCTTGAGGGTCATTATCATTATCGGTGATTCCTCTCGCGCTTGTTAACGGTTTACATTATTGACCGGTAATCAAGCGATGTCTTTCCATGTTCGACTTCAGCGCAATTCTCACATGGATCGACTTGTACTTAGAGTGAAGATCGAACGAGTTTGAAGACCCCGGATCTAGTTTCATCCATCCGGGCTGCGATATATATTCAGGAAATATAAAGACATTTGATATGTACATTATTACAGCAGATGATCATCCTACTCAAAGGATGATAATTTCAGCAAAGAATTATCAGTCTACCATCAGACGGTCGTCTGTTATATGTACCAAAATGAATTTATAAAGCTGAGCATGGGAATGCCCGCCTCAGCTAGATCATGAAAGCAGAATGAAAAATAATGTATTGTATTGTATTTTATTACAGGTCACCTCTCAGCGATTGAATGAACTTCGGATCTTCCTGATAAAGCATTTCACCCGATAAACGACCTCATACTTTAGGGGGCAACTGTTATAGACATTTTTGTGCCTTACAGCATGAAGCATGAAATGTCAATAATCTAAGGGATCCAAAGTCCCTAAACATGTTGTTCCTACCCCTAGAGGAAGAAGGTCAGCAAACCACAGCACTAAATATCAGTTCTCCACCTGAAAACACTCAAAAACAAGCTAATTCTGGATCATGTCAGCTGCTCCACTGAGCATCTGCGCTGAATGTCAACTGCTCCACTCTATACCTGCGCTGAATGTCAACAGTAATGAAGGCTACCTGCGCTGGGCGAGATTGGCCAAGTGGCATAGTCATTCCTCAAGGTGTCAAATGCCCAGGAAGCTTCCAAAATGACACTTGGATCAGGGAATTCGCCTTGTGATGAGTAAGAGGATCTAGATCTCCAAGTGGAAGCAAGAAACTCCAAGTGGACTCAAGAACTGAAGAATAACTGAAGTGGGAGAGGACACTAGTCAGCTTCATGCCAGCCTCAAGCTGACTCATCCTTTCTCCAAAACTCCTATATATAGAGCTCTCTCATGAGGTCTAGGGGGGCTGGAATCTTGTGAATGTAAGGAAGTGTTGTTGGTTTGAGTATAGAACTATTGGGTGATTTGCTTGAAGGAGGTGAAGAGGAGATTTCTTTCTGCTGGGAGGTGTTGCTGGAATGGGCCTCTTATGGTTGTAACACTCTCAGAACTTTACTTCTTCCATTAATAAAGCATTTGAGGTTCTTCTATATGCATGTGTCTCAATGGCGTATTGATACTTGTATATTTGATTTATTCTAATCCTTGAATCAATTATGAATGTATGCTTCTTGTAGTTTCTCCCTCTTGTTATTTTGCAGGATCTTGGTGTAGCTAGGCCAGTGAAAGAGCAAGGAGCTAGGAGCAAGCAGCAAAGAGAGAAGATTGGATCAATCATTAGCGGAAGACAACGGTTAGTGGATCTCTTTCTCTTCTCTCTTACATCTCATAAAGAAGTAATCTTGAATAGCTTTGCATTCGGTTGTTGCTGAGGTACTATCACCCTTAGAGTGGGATAGGGTCATTCCGTATTGGATACTTTTCCCAACAACAGCACCCTCATCAATAACAGTGTGAAATATGTCCTTATTACGATACTTCACCATGTTTTAGAAGGGCATGTAAGAATGAAGATGAGGTTTTTTCAATTGATTTCAATCAAATGTAATGACCTCAATACTTGGAAGGGGTTCCGTAACAATAGGAGAAATGCACCCTTATTTTGTAGAAATGAGAATAACCTGAGTGGTATGATCCTCACTCTCTACAGGAAATGTGTGATCGATTGAAGGTGGAATCGGGTTAATAAATTTCTCAACCAATGGTTGGTTGGTAACAGACTTAGGGGATTCATAGTCAAAGAGAATGGGATTGAATGAAGACGGATTTAGGTCAAATATTTCATCAACTAGTGAAAGATTCAGGGAAAGTTTTTGGTAACTAGCTGGAAGCTACTATTGGGAAGAAATAAGGGTTTCTAACAGTTTGGGGGCTTCATATAAACAATGGAAAGGTGAATTGGATGATTCCATTCGCATAAATCATATGGAAACTTAACTTTACCCTTCTTTCCATGGACCTTATTAGAATTAGTCGACGCTTGGTCACCAAAATGATGTCCAGAGGCTAAAGACAAGGGCTAATATGAACTTGGAGACCACACTTCTAATACCTTAGGAATATCAGGACAATATCTAAGGAGGTGGTCACCCTTACAAAGTATCCAAGGGAATTTTACTTTACATACCTTTGAAGGACTAGCTACATCAGCAAGAATAGTTTCTTGTTCCCCCCCACGCATATTTGGCTTCTTCATCTTCTTCCTTTTCTTCTTCTTCTTAACCTCTTGGTTACTAACACCAATATTTTCACTAGGCGAGGAAGAAGAGAGGGAAGAAGATACAATAGGAAAAGAAGGAAAAGGGTCAATTTGAGGATAAATTTGAGTTTAATGTTGTTCAGGTGGAGGACTTAGTTGTGAAGAAATTTGGACATTCAGAACCAAAGAGGTTGAAAACAACCAAATTGGTAAACCTATGGTAAATCTGGGAAGGGACAATGTATATAAGGAGCACCAACATTTCCAAAGGAGGAAAAATGACTAGGATTCCCATCACAGGGGTTTCCTTAACTAGTTGTCTCTAGAACTGTGGCCATCAAATTCGACCTAACTTCCACCAAGGAGTAGAAAGTGAGTTAATTAATTGATTTTAGAAATTAAAAACACAAATAAAAATAAAGAGGGGTAACTAAGCATATAAGGATTACCAAGCCACTTTGCATTGCAATATACCATTGTTGGTACATGTAGGAAATCTCCCTAAACGTTGTGTTTAGTGTATCACAGTTAAAAAAGCAGCTAACTCGGTTACCTATGGCAGTTTTACGACCTAGTGGGGACTTCCAAAATATACCTGGAGGTATGTGGAAGTGTAGTCTATAATAGTGTTGTATAATTCCTAACTGTATGATGGGACTGTTCTGATATACTTGAATGTATATGGAGTGTATTCCTATATACCAAAATGTATGTGGAAGAACATTCTGATATACTCTGATGTACATGGAAAACCAACAACCATGCCCAATATGTAATGTTGACAAACAATGATAGCTGTTATGTTGAAAGATGTCAGAACACGTCTTCTAGCCTACACCACCAAATGTATAGTTAATGTTCCAAATTCTCCTTAGGTTAATTGATAAATTTTAATGTTGATCTTGATTAAAATTTCAGTTTCAAGGCTCACAAAATGAATTCACCTGAATTCCTATAATGCAACTATTGTGATTAAAATAACTCTTTTTCGTTCAATGAAGATCTATAAGGGAAGGAAGAAGTTTCAAATAATGATGCAACAAACAAGAATATCTTAATTAAGATCCTCAAATGTATTATTCGAATTCAATTCAAATCCCTAATGCATGAAGAAAATGATTTTTTTTTCTTTTCCTTTTCAATTTTCAAATGCAATGAAAAATGAAATGCAACTAGATTATTGAATAAAAAGAATTCACATAGACTAAAACTGTCATATGAAAGTATTTTGTTAAATAAACAATCAAGCTGAGTGATCAAAAATCCTAATTGAAAAGAAGAAACAAAAACAAGGAAACTCTCATCAAAAGGAAATCACACTTATTTAAATAGAAGATTTGCTTTACAAAGACATTGACTAGTTCAAAGACTTAGGAAAAATCATTGTAATCAAAACAGAACTCAGGGCAAGGAATAAAATTCAAATTTTGGATCCTACAGGATCATCGTAGGCTATATATGACATACAATCATTATCGAAAACATACTTCATCTGTTTGTTGGAAGCCACCAAACTAAGATCCGGGAATTCAAATTCATCGACATGAGTGTACACAAGAAAAACAACAAGGAGTAATACATGAAATAGGAGGTGGTGGGGAAATGGTGCAGTTGGAATCTTATGGCCTCAACTATATAAGCAGGGATATCAAACAAATGGCCAGGTTGCATCATTTTCCTTAGAAACCCTAGAGAGTCTTTAGAAGTTGTGTTTCCATCATCATCCCCAAACGAGTGACCAATTAAGGACAAGATAATATGAATAGGCTCTGCAAAGAGGGTTATAAGGAAACCGTCGAAAATAGGAAGAGATTATAAGCTAGGGGTCAGGACCATTTGTAGAAAGGATTTATGCTCATCATGTGGAAGGGTTTTGTAGTGGTAGACCAATGTGGTTTTAGTGAACTATTGGGGTTTAGAGGAGCTTGGGTAAATTAGGGCCTTTCAAATTAGCTTTAGGGTCACCTCAAGGATTTTGACCCCAGCTGAGGAGATAAAACAATTTTTCTTATCTATATATGTTACTTCTAAATAGGAGACAAACTCAAGAAAATGGTGCACTGAGGGTGAAATCTAGTAGTACAGGCCTGAGTCAACCACCCAAAACGGGTCTTCCCCTCTAATGTGGCTACCATACAGGTTGAATCATAGGCATGCAAGGTGGTAAGCACTAGAGGGGTCTGCAATTTTCACCTCGGTGTCCATGAGATACTCGAAACTAGAGGAGGGTTTAGCCTCATGGGTTTTATGGGGATTAAGGGTCACCTTCTTCATTTTCCAATGAATAATTAAATGAATTTGCAGGTGAAAAGACTAATTGGTTATCTGTTTTCCCTGGAGAATCTCAAAATGACATTGGAGGGGGTATTCCAAACTGGTTGAACAGATGGAAAACATTTGCAGAACAAACGGAAGGTGGGGAGGCGTTTACACCAGGAAGCAGTTTGAAACTTTGGAAAATTCTAGGCGAGAAGGGTTTTTATAAGTGAAAGGGGGCTAATGGTCGACTGACTTGGGGGTGACATCATGGGAGGATGTGTGGAAAAATGGGAGTAGGACGAGGGTAGAGGTTTTACAATTTTGTTTAAATTCCCCACTTGCTTGAATGGCACTAGCAAACTGACTGTTGTGGCGGGTGGTCCCCACTATCCTCTGGTGGGTAGGAGGGAGGGACACGAGATCCATCGGTTACCCCCAGGAATTAATTTGGTTTTTTGGATAGGCAGGCCCGCCCTGTTTACTTGTCAACTTCAGGGGGTAGCACCTGCTTATCACCCGCATAGGTTACCACCCCCCCGCTAAAATGTTTTCAGGGGCTGGTCAGGTGTGAACGAATGGTGATTCACACATCAACCTTCTCGTAACTTAACCATACAAGCGCTTACACTCATATTTTCACTTTAGTCCATTTCGCTTCCTTGGTGGGGGCTCCATGAGCATGGAGTTGAACTTTGGAACGTCTACCATGGCACTAGGGCATATAAATTTTCCCCCATCTCTAATTTAATTGATTTTTTAGTTAGGTATACTAAATTTTACCTCTCAACGTCCTCTCTCTACACAAATGCTAGAGAGAAACAAAATTGGCTCCAACTAGGGACAATGTATTGTATACAATGCATTGAGAACCTATAGATTAGTGCCTTACTCCCTAGGTATGGAGTCATTTTATTTAAACCTCTATAAAACAAAAAGAAGTAATGAAAACCACAAAACAATGTTGGTATTTACAATGGCTCACCGGTATTTATAGTGGATGAGAGTGGACTTCTTCAGTGTTAGAAGTAAGGCTTGAGAAACTGCCCATTCACTGGCAGCTCAAGCACTTCACCATCTAAATTCTCCAGCAAGAAGGTATTATTCCCTTTTGATTCAACAATCTTGAAAGGTCCAAAGAACAGGGGGTAAAAATTTCCATGTTTTCCTTTTTCCTCCATTCTGACATCCCATCTAAGCACTAAATCACTTAGATATAGATACCTGTCTTTTGCCTCTCTGTCAAATATGAAATTCATTTTTTCTTGGTAACTGATCAAACTTCGATTCACCTATTCTTTGTGCTCTTGAAATTCTACCAACTCATTAATCCTTCTAGTCAGGGAATTTGTTTCCTCCTCAACATCTTGTAAGAATTTAGCTACTGGCATAGCTAACTGCATCAGGAAGATTGTAGCCTTCCCATAAACCAACCCAAAAGGGGACTTTCTAATGGATCTCTTAATGGTAACCTTGTTGGCCCATAGGGGAAATTTTAGTTGTTAATCCTTGTTCTTCTGATTTTCTAATATTGTTTTCTTCAAAATCCTTACCAAGGTTCTATTTGAATATTCATCTAATCCATTTCCATGTGTATAATAGGTGGTAGAATGGCCTACTATGATGTTATATTTGTGGAAAAAATCAATAAACTTGGTTGACTTGAACAACTGAGCATTGTGATTAACAATCTTCTTTGGGCGGCCAAACCTGGAAAGGATGTTTTCCTCCATGAACTTGGTGACTACAACATCTGTTGCATTTCTAGTTGGGGCCGCTTCTACCCACTTGGTGAAGTAATCAGTAGTTGTGAGTATCCACTTTTGTTGACCGTTGGAAGGTGGATGTATTTCCCAATGAAGTCTAACCCCCACTTCCTAAAATGTTCTTCAATGAAAAAAATGATTAAAGGAAAGGGTGCTAATTTTTGTTTTTCTGCAAATCTCTAGCACTTCTCACACATCGAAACGTAGGTATGCACCTCACTAAACAACTTAGGCCAATAAAATCCTGCCTTGAGGATTTTGTGGGTTGTAGCTCTCCAGCTATAATGTCCTCCACAGACACAATTATGGAATTCATTAATCACCTTGTGGATTTCTTCTTCAACCAAGCATATGAGTAAAATCCCCACTTGGTCCTTCCAATACAATTGGTCTATTGAGATAACAAATTTTTGGGCTTGTAACCTTACAGCCATGCACTTAATTTTGTCAAAGTTCACTGGGCACCTTAGAAAGAGTATATAATGGAAAATATGTTTATACCAGTGGGACACAATGTATTTCATCTGAATTTTTTGGGTTGAGGTTTCAATCCCTTGTTGTTGCTCCAATTTTTCACTTTCCCCATCTTTTCTAGCCAGTAAGTTTATGCCCAATGCTTGGAAATTTTCTTCAAACAAAATTTTACTAGCCCCTTCCCCTTGATCAACTTGGTAGGTTTGATATCCATATTATACTCATGTATTTTAGCAATCCATTTGCCTCTTTTCCCCTCATTATCACCTTGCACCAGGATATCTTTCACAATAGTTGTAGTAAAATAGGCAATTATATTTTATTGTAGGAAATAGATTCTGAAAGCCTTCAGGGATTTAACCAAGGCATAGGATTGTTTCTCCAAAATATTGTATTTTAGTTTAGCATCTCTTAGAACCTAACTAAAAAATGAAATTAGTTTCTCATGCCCTTCATCATTTTTCTACAGTAAGACAACAACCACTATGTGAGGGGAAGCAAAAGAAAAAATGAAAAATGGTTTTAAATAATTTGAGTTGACTAACATAGGAGCTTTTGCAAAGGCCTTTTTTTATTTTGGAAAATGATTCCCGAGCTTCTGAAGTCTTCTTCACTTCTTTGTCCCTCTTCAACATCTCAGTAATTTCCTTCATTATCTCAGCATAATTTGGTATGAACCTCCTTAGAAAGTTTATTATGCCTAAGAAAACCTGTATTTATTTCGTTGTTAATGCCTTCCATCCTTCTCAGTTCAACCTTCACCCCTTCCTTTTCCATAATGTGCCCTAGCAATTTTCCCTCACCTAGAGCGAACAAGAGACTTCTTGGGCTTTAAAGACAAAACATACTTTCTACATTTCTCAAAAGTGAGCTTTAGATGTTCAATGTGCTCTTCATCTATTTTTTAAAAAATAGTGATGATGTTCAGGTAAATTACCACGAATTTGTCTTGTTCTCCGACAAACGTTATATCCATGGCTCTCTTAAAAGTGGGTCCTGCATTTATGAGGCCGAAGGTCATTCTGGCATACATAAATGTTCCTGTTTTAGTGGCTATAACAACCCTCCAAAATTTTTCCTTAGCTTTGTTTTGGAGCCTCCCTACCAACCATCCTTAGCATCATGTCTTTCATTGTCAAGTACATAGGCTTCATTGGTTTTTCAATGGCTTCCCAACTTGTGCATGTCAGTTTGCTTCACTCCCTTCACAGGCTACCATTATGGACTTAAGCTAGTTGTTGGCTGACCATCTCCCTCAAAAAATTGTGCAATTCTAGAGGGAAACCATCCTTCCCTCTAGAAATAGCACAAATCTGTTGGACAACCTGCTAGGTTTAGAAATTGTGCAATGCAGTCAGATAGGATTCCTTGAGGAAACTGTGCAATCTGGCCCAACACTGCAACTCAGCCCAGAAATTGTGCAATGCTGGGTAGCAGTCACCATTGACCCCATAAATTGCACAATCCCTCAGGGACAGCCAGCCCAGCTAAGCCCAGAAATAGTTAAAATCCCTCTCATAGTCTTGAAAGTTGTTGCATGTGCCTTCAGGTTGACAAGTTCCCTTTGAGATCGAGCAAAACTAATTTTCATGCATGGGTTTCTTTTCCCGAATAGCAAAAGGCAGCATGCAAAAGGCATTCGTAGATTTAGCGATTTATTTTTAGTAGCTTGAGGTTACATGCAAAGATCATTTTAGAAACCTCTTGCCAAGTGTCGATTTTTCTTATATTTGTGGCATGTGCTGCATAACCTAGATCTTATCAAAACTCATGAACCAGACACTGCAGAGCTCATTCCTCACATCGATCTTACAACTCTGACATCCCACATCAGATCCAGGAGTCTTTGGCACTTTCAGCTTAGCTGTTTCAGGGTAAGTTTTCTTCTCATGTCTTGCACTACGTTTCTATTGCTTTTTGTGTTTCTCTTTGTGTAAATTTTGTCTGCTTGATTTCAATGAATTCTTGCTATCATTTTGATGTATGTTAGCTTGTAGAAGCAAGGTTTTAGTTTTCATTTGCATCTCACTATTGTCGCATGCATGCCACTATTTTTTCACCGAAAGTTGTCATTGCAGCAACCCGCTTCACACACATGCATGCTTTATCATTTTCTGAATCCTACACTTACTGTTTGCATGCATGATCATTCAATCTTGTTTACACTCGGTATCACCATGCATTCAAACCTCTCATGTTTTTCAATCACTCGTTGGCAGGTCTAGGTTGCCTTGGCCCAGACCTTGCCTTGCTCGGCTAGAATTGCACATTTCTGGAAGTGAAGGGTATGCATCCCCTCCATAAATTACATAATTCTGGCCCAACACTGACCTCCAAGCTTCCATCGTGCAATTCTGGGAGGCAGTGCCTTGCTGGCCCCAGAAACTGCGCAATGCAGTTTGCTGGTTTGCATGTCACTGCTATCTAAAATTGTGCATTTTTCAGTTTCAGTCCTTAGTAGGCTAGGCTAGACTATGCATTCCATAGTTCCATCAATCAGTCAGCCTCCTGACAGCCTGGACTGTGCCTTGCACAGTTTTGGCAATCAGTCTCCCAACCTCCCAGTGAAAATTACGCAATCTTCACAGACAGTCACACAGGTATGTTGCATGTCAGTCCTCCAATTTGTTTTGGTTTTCAACTGACACATTGGTTGCCATGATTGTTGATGTGTCTCTAGGTATCAAAGGTGTTCGTCTACCTCTCAGCAACACAGGTACAATGGCTTCTAAGAGAGCAGAGCCAAATACACCATTGAGAGCACAACTGTAGATGCAGTTGATCGAGTGTCTATGAACTTGCATATCTATGAAGACATAAAGTGGATCATAGACGAGGATATACAGATGAAATAGTAACAACATTATAGTGGGCATCACAGTGAGCATCACCATCAGTGGCAGCAAAAGGTAGCAAGCCTATGTGCGACAAATGAGAGAGGAAGGTTGTTGACAACATAGAGGTGGAGCAAAGTTGCAGGTTCAAGCAGATCCACTTGTGATGAAAGAAGATTTGAAGATTGAAGCTATGAGGTGACATCGTGACAAGTGGATCGCGCAAAGGAAGAGAGAGAAACAGAGAAGGAGTTGCAGGTGCTGAAGCGGCAACTCAAGGAAGAACAAGAGCTGCACATATGAGAGAAGGAGTTGCAGCAGGAACATGTACAACAAGAGGCGCAACATGCATGGACTAATGAAATTGTGCCTGTACAAGTTATAGACCCATCCCAATAGATGGCACAGAGCAAACAGGTTGAGTAGTGTCATCGATTGCATGCAAGGGTATTCAGGAGCATGGATCTCATTGTGTGCATGCATGCGATCCCACCCATTTGGCAAACTCACTGAGGCGAAGACAAGAAGCAAGTCCGAATGGAGCTGAACATGTATTTCGACAATTTTATGTGCATGGTCACCAACACACACTTGGATATCAACACAAACACCATGCATCAGTATGTTGCTGGTCTATATGCACTTAAGACAATGATGTGCATGTTATTATATGAGTTCGATGGAGGAGCCATATCAGTGTGCCCAGATGCAACGGAGGCAAGAGTTCGCTTTGAGCAAGATATCACCATTGGGCACATGGACACCATCACGGACTACCAAGCTTGGCATCAATTCGCCACCATTGATCATCACGAGGATTTCAAAGAGTTGGTATTCCCACAACTGTTAGAGTCTTAGTGATGTCTTTGCATGGCTTGCTCAAGCCTATTTTGTCTCACCAGATTGTATGTAACATCTTGTCAAGTGGAATTTCAAGTGACGATAGTTGAATGTAACAGTCATAGAGTAGTTGTAGAATCATGAGGGTAGGTGAACAGTCACAAAAGGGAATTTCAAGGGTCACCTCGCCCTTTGCTATTTATAGTACCTAATAACTCATTGTAAGGGCTTTTGGTCAACCAAGCTTCTGATAGGAGAATCTTAGAGAAATATTGGAGAGTATTGTAATGAGCCTTGGCTTCTCCATAGTGTAGAGCTAGTAAATCTCTTTGGAGGAGCAAGCGGTAGTGGTTGTAACGTTCCGCTATCGGGACTAGTGGTTGGTCATGGTTGTACTGTATGATTGGAACTTTCACTTCTTAATATAACAGAGCCAATACGTTTCATGCATATGTTGTTATTGTATTTCATCTATCTTGGTTACTCTAATGATATATGCATTGTTTTCTTACACATGCCTATATGGACTCTTTCTGTATAAGTATCTATGAATCTTACTGAGATGTGTTGTTGGTTTAACCATCACTTTAGATTGTTAGCTTACTTGCTTTCCAGTTTGTAACGCATCTTTTCTCGTGTGTTCCCTTCTTAGCTGCATGCTTTCATAGGTTTCCAAGGGGTGCACTCACCCCACTTTCTATGTGTTAGAACGGTTCATGCACCTTCCATGACTTGCTACACATGTCACACCCTTGCTACCAAAAAGAACATCTTACTAGCCTCTGTGTGCAACCGCAGTCAAGGCAATGCTATACAACCCACTACTAGGACTCCTACACCAAACGGTCTGAGGTCTAGTTGGGACTTCTTACTAAGAAGATCCCCTGACATGTTGGTGGGTCCAGCACCGTCAACATTTATGGCGCTAGAAGGAGGGCCATATCAGAAGCTGAGTCCTCATCATATGTTTTGAGTCTTCGCACATATACAATGGAGTTTTCTATAGTTCACCCTCTGAAATCTTTGTCCAATGTTCATATCTTTCACATCGAGAGGGAGTTTTGGGATCTCTTGTCACAAATCACGTATGATGGTGAAATCGAATTGGCCTGGCCTAAGCACTTAGATGAATTCCATGCTCTCATGGAGGGCATGGAAGATTTTGATGAAACAGAGGTCTATTCACTACTCTCACACACACTTCGCGACCACCCATTGCAATGGTGTGGCACACTACCTCATAACTCTGTGCACTCATTCAAGCAATTCAGTGATCTAATTAAATCTGCTTTCCACCATTTCGATCCTAAAGTACTTGATAAAAAATTGTTAAAACAATGGAATGCCCCACACGAATCACCTACGGAGTTTTCAAAGCGCTTCCGTCTATTCATGTTTGAAGCCCCGAAAAGTTAGATGAAATTTCAGTATCTCATGGACAGATTTGAACATTTCCTTATCAAATATGTGAATCCCAAGAAGAAGTTCAAGCTCAAACCATACTCAGTATACTTCGGTGATGGAGTTGTGCAATCATAGACGGACATTGTCATTGTCATAAGTGACTGTCCTTCATCCCCTCATCAAACAAATCCACTACTGCAGAGTGATGTGGGAGAATAGGCACACACATTCGTTCAACTGTCACATCCTCCCAACATCACTTCTCTCGATTTTCGCACAGATTGGGTTGCAAATCCCATGGGTTGTCATATGTATTTCATACCTCAACCTCTGTCTTCATATTATGATGATCCTCTGGATTGCACTATCTTGTGTTCTTCCATTTCGGACTATACACTTCTTGTGAATGAGGATCAAGCTATCGACGGAGGGTGTGTTGCACAACCAACCAGCATTGTCATTCATGAAGAGTATCACTGAGATCCTGAGCATCAACCCTCGGCGAAGGATCACTCCCTTTTATCTGAGCCTCCTCCGTGTTTTGTTGACATCTTTAGTGATTATGCCATCCTTGATTTCGCATGTGTATGTCCATCTACATATGCACCCATTATCGATCATTCACAGAACATGCCAAATGTCAACCCATCATCCGAAAATGGAGAGGACAAATCATTCATTTAACATCCACTTGATTCTTCATCTACTTTTTCAGGAAACGTAGAGGGAAAACTTTCTTGCTTCTCATCTACCCCTCAGTGTGATTCATCAAATCATGAGGATGTCGAAAAACATCCTGAATTTCCTGATCTTGGTTGTCATGATCTCTCTACTTCTTCATCTTATCACGATGTTGATTCAACTGTGGTTAATCTATCTAAGACACTAGTCCATGATGATCTATCTGTCGACGAAGTTGAAACCCACTAGACTTTCGAGGCACTTCAGCCCGAGTTGATTGTTATGTTAGGTCCTCGTTGTCCTAAGGTTGGTTTCACTTTTGATCATGAAATTGTTGAAACACCCAAGGCTCCTCATCGCTCATTTGTATGCATTGAAGATCAATCTCACACATAGAATATGCTTCCTCCACTCGAACTACACGATCCCATCACTCATGCATTGGAGGAATCTTACACAACAAGCACACTTGCGCAACGTAAGTGGTCTACCTTTCTTTCGTTTTCTTGCATGTCACGGTCAAGAGAATGTGTACACTTAACATCTGCACTCTCTGTAGCACAACACCATGGAAAGTCCACAAAGTGCATGTCATGCGCTTTCACTCACTTATGTTATATGGACACATTTAGACTCAGAGTGTGTTTTACTTCACTGTTATATCTTTCATGCTTGTTGGTTCACACCACTGTGTCGTTCACAAACCATGCCTTCACCAACATGGGTCTACAAATTTGCCGATCGCTGCATTGGAAGTATCACTTTATGTAATCATACCCATGCACCGTTAGCATAGGAGTATGAGTAGTGTTTGATTTTGGTTTGTTTTCTTGCATGAAAGTTTGCTTCTTACTTTGTTCATTTGTTTTTTTCCTGCTTGTTTGATTACTCACTTCTCTTGCACATTTACTTCTACTTTTGCTTTGTTTCGTCATTTGTTTTCTGGTTTACATTCGTAGGTTAGTTTCGCATGAAACCATGCGCGACTCTTGGAACAAGCTGGGTAAAGTACAAGAGGACTTGTGCAGTTATCAATACTTGTTTATCTATCATCCTGCATCTACATGAAGAACTTGTGGTCTTCAGTCCATGATACATCAAGGGAAAATACATACTCTTTGAAGTGAACCTTGGTGAAAACACAACGCTTGCACGCTAACTAGTGTCACCTACTCTAGTCGGTTGTTTTTGGGTTAATCCTTGTCAGCTCAGCCAAGTAGAGTAAGGTGAGGGGGAAAACCTTAACAAGCACATTAGAGGTATATATAAACTACTTCTCTAAAGGAGGAACAACCTCTTCTACTTTCAATAATTATGGATCCCTCTTCCACCTCTGAAATGAATAAGTTCTATGCACTGTTATGAAAATGAAAAATGAAAAATGAAGATGAAAAAAAATATGGAAAAAATGAAAAATAAATAAGGAAAAAGAAGAGAAAGGCTTCCTACACAGAGAGGTGATGCAAGTAACTCCGTCGGGGTACTAACCAAGATCACTGGTAGTGGAGTGATGCTTGTGTTGTTGTGTGACTCCGCCAAGGTACTGTCCAGGTCTGCTGGCAGTAGAGCAACACTAGAGATGAAACTAAGACTTTGACAACCATACAACATGTACACCAATATACCCCTCATCCCCAATAGAAACAACTGTGTTGGCTTAGCTTGGAATGTGTGTCGACCGACCAAGAGCTTGGCAGATGCTACATCTTACAATCAAGCAAGTGCCGAAACCAAGATGAACAGAGAACTGAACAATACTTATGGAGGTGTTAGACTTTCTTTTCATGAACAAGGTCCATTCAGAGAGCTAGAGTTCTACCATTGTGTCGCCAAGTGTTGTAGCAGCTACAATCACCCTTCAAAATTTTTCCTTAGCTTCATTTTGGAGCCTCCCCACCAACCATCTTTAGCAGCATGTCTTTCACTATCAAGTACATAGGCTTCATTGGTTTTTCCATGGCTTTCCAGCCTGTGCATGTCAGTTTTCTTCACTCCCTTCACAGGCTGCCATTTCAGACTTAAGCTAGTAGCTGAATGAGAATATCCCTCAAAAAATTGCGCAATTCTGGAGGGGAGCCAGTCTTTCCTCCAGAAATTGCCCAAATCTATTGGGCAGCCTGTTGGGCTCAGAAATTACGAATGTAGTCAGACAAGTTTCCTTGAGAAAAGTGCGCAATCTGGCCCAGCACTGCAGCTCAGCCTAGAAATTGTGCAAATCTAAGCAACAATCACCTGCTGACCCCATAAATTGCACAATCCCTAAGGGATAGCCAGCCCAGCTCAGCCCATAAACTGTGTAAATCCCTCTCCCATTCTTGCAGGCTATTTCATGTGCCTTTAGGTTGACCGGTTCCCTCCACGACCGAGCAAAACTGATTTGTGTGCATGGGCTGCTTTTCCTGAAACAGCAAGAGACAACATGCAAAAGGCATTCCTAGATTTAGGGATCTAGTTTTAGTAGTTGTAGGTTACATGCAAAGATCATTTTAGAAACCTCTCACCGAGTGTCGCTTTTTCCTAGATTTATGGCATGCGCGTCATAACCTCGATCTTATCAAAACTCATGAACCAGATGCTGCAGAGCTCATTCCTCACATCAATCTTACATCTCTGACATCCCACATCACATCCAAAAGTCTTCAACACTTTCATTGTAGTTGTTTCAGGGTAAGTTTGCTTCTCATGTCTTGCACTGTGTTTTTGTCGCTTTTTCTGTTTCACTTTGTGTAAGTGTTGTCTGCTTGATTTCAATGAGTGCTTGCTGTCATTTTGATTTATGTTAGCTTGTAGAAGCACTGTTTCAGTTTTCATTTGCATCTCACTGTTATCGCATGCATGACACTGTTTTTTCACCAATAGTTGCCATTGTGGCGACCTGCTTCACACACATGCATGCTTTCCCATTTTCTAAATCCTACACTTATTGTTTGCATGCATAATCATTCACTCTTGTTTACACTCAGTATCACCATGCATTAAGACTTCTCATGTTTTCAGTCACCCATCGGCGGGTCTAGACTGCCTTGGCCTAGACCTTTCCTTGTCCGGCTAGCATTGCACATTTCTGGAAGTGAAGGCTCTGCCTTCCCTCTAGAAATTGTGCCAGTCTAGCCTAACACTAATCTCCAGGATTGAATTTTGAAATTCTGGGAGGCAGTGCGTTGCTGGCCCCAGAAACTACAAAATGCAGTTTACTGGTTTGCATGTCATTATTGACTAAAATTGTGCATTGTGCGGTTTCAGTCCTCAGCAGGCCAGGCTGGACTGTTCATTGTAGATTTCCATCAGTCAGTCAGACTCTCAACAGCCTGGACTATGTCTTGTACATTTTTGGCAGTCAGTCTCCCAACCTCCAGGTGAAAATTGCACAATCTTCATAGGTAGTTGAACAGGTATGTTGCATGTCAATCCTCCAATTTGTTTTGGTTTTCAAATGACAAATTTCTTGCCATGAGTGTTGCTATGTCTCTAGGTATCACAGGTGTTCATCTGCCTCTCAGTAGCATGGGTACAATGGCTTCCAAGAGAGCAGAGACAAAGACACCATTAAGAGTGCAACTGGGGATGCAGTCGATCGATTGTCTATGAACTTGCATATATATGAAGACATCAAGTGGTTCATAGATGAGGATATCCAGATGAAATAGCAGCATCACAATGAGCAGCACCATTAGCAACAGCAGAAGGTAGCATACTTGCATGCAACAAATGCAAGAGGAAGGTTGTTAAGCAAAGTTACAGGTTCAAGCAGATCCACTTGTGATGAAAGCAGCTTTGAAGATTGAGGCTATGAGGTGATAGCGTGGAAAGAGGATCGCACGAAGGTAGAGAGAGAAATAGAGAAGGAGTTGCAGGTGCTAAAGTAGAAACTCAAGGAAGAACAGGAGCTGCACATATGAGAGATAGATTTTTAGCAGGAATAGGTACAACAAGAGGCACAACATGCATGGACTGATGAAACTGTGCCCATACAGATTATAGACCCATCCCAAAAGTTGGCACAGAGCAGACAGGGTGAGTAGTGTCATCGATCACACGCAAGGGTATTCAGGAGCATGGATGTCATTTTGCACACGCATGTGATCCCACCCATTTGGCACACTCACTGAGGTGAAGACAAGAAGCAAGTCCAACTGGAGCTGAACATTTATTTCGATAAGTTGATGTGCATGGTCACCAGCACACACTTGGAGATCAGCACAAACATCATGCATCAGTATGTTGCTGGTCTAGCTGCACCCAAGACGATGATGTGCATGTTATCAGATGAGTTGGACAAAGGAGCCATATCAATGTGCCCGGATGCAACGGAGGCAAGATTTCACTTTCAACGGGATATCACCATTGAGCGCACAGACACCATCATAGACGACCAAGCTTGGAATTAGTTCACCACCATTAAACATCACGAGGATGTCAAAGATTTGGTCTGTTAGTGTCAGTCTTTCTAGCCTTCCTCCAGTGATCAAACATGCTCTTACAAAGTCATTTTAAGATGTTAAGGTCAAATTTTGTCATTTCAGTGAGTCTTCAAGCAAAATTTGGTCACTAGGTATTAGGTCTAGGGTTTGCTTTTACTCCTGTCAAAGTTGTTCAAATGTTGGTCCATGTCACCATTCAGCTGAGTATACCATCATTCAAAGGATTGTCATCATCATGTCAGGTTCCAAAGGGCCATTTTGCACCTTGTTCATGCTTCAGTTGTACCTAGGTAAGGCCATTTCCCTCTCCTAGGGTTTTGAAGGAAATTTCTCTTGGATGGTCAAATCATTAGCAAAAATTGTATCCAGATGTTCATACACCTTCACTTATCCTTAATATACCTTATTAAACACTTCCCATCACTGAGATCCCCCGAATTCCTCATTTTTGCACAAACCCTAGTTTCTTGCTACAACTTGGCAATTTTCTAGGTTAGGCCTGTGTTTCGCCCTTTTGGACCCCTTCCCCTCACTCAATTTCTGAGATTCCACTTTCCCCTACTTCTTAACATCCCTCCCTACTTCCCAAAATTTCCTCAAGAATTTAGAAGCTCCCTATCCCCTTCATTTCGCTTCATTTCGACAAATCTCTTGTTCCACACATCGGGGTAGGTTTTACTCAAATAATTTTTCTGAGCAAGGAAAGATGAATTTTAAAAACTGAAAGAGGTTTTTGTCCAAAACATGCCAAGGAAGAAAAATATTCTTCACTTTTTACACAGGTGTCATGGTTTTAGAGAAATGTCAAAAATACAATCGCCTCGGGAGAATTGATGCACCTTTGAAGTGACCTTGGGAAAATCAAGTTTTCTCCTAGCTTGATTGGCCAAATGACTTGATTGATGAGTCACATAATAACTATACATAAATATCTTTCCAATGAGCTATCATGAGCTCAATTTGGAGTTGAGGAAGGCATTAAAAATTTGAGTATAACAGCACTCTGCCTTGAGGCAGCCTCATTTGGCACATTTTGACCAGTCTTGGGAGATTTGATTTTTGATAGGGAAAATACACTCAAAATTGAAAAGTTCTAGCTGGGTTGGAAAATAGACTCAAATAACTTTCCAACGAGCTATCCTGCGCCAAATTTGAACACCGGGAAGGCCTCCAAAAGTCTTCCGTAAAAAGCGCAATGCATAGAGCAGGTGGCGCGGCGCACTGGGAGAAATTGTCCAGTGTAATTCTGAACAGGTGCGGCGCACTGGGAGCGCGCGGCGCATACACCTGAAAGCCTGAATTTTCTTGAAATTTCTTTAAATTTCCCATAACTTGCGTGGATTTGCCAAGTAGGGTTGTTATCTTGGTTTTTCATCCAATTTTGTGATATGTTATGGTGGTTGGTGGATGATAACAATTGAACAAAAATCTTAAACCCTACTTCTAAAGTACCTCAAAGGAAAAATTGTTGTGGGTTCCAAAATCAGTGTTTTGCTACCAAAGTCACTCTTCCATCCCATGTCTCCTTTCTTTCCATCATTCCCTTCTCCCTTATTCTATTTCTTCCTAATTTAATTCTTCCCCATCTCCAAAAATTCACTAAATCCCTATCCCCAATTCCCTTCCATACATTTCCAAATGTAAAACCCCAAACCCTACCCTATACAAAATTCCCAAACCCTCCTAAACAAATTTGTCCCAATAGTCCCTAAACCCCTACTAATTCCCCTCTTCCTAACAGTCCCTTGTTGCATTTGTCCCTTTGGTGGCAGAATTCAATCACACTACAAAAGAGCAGTCCAACACAGTTCTTTCACTGGCATCTATTTCTCCAAGGCAGTGGTGCAACAACAGTTATGTCATCCGGTCATTCATCCGATTATGAAGTGGAAACCCAAAGTGACTCACCCTTGGAAGGACATGCACCCATGAGGCTTCATAGAGGTGGCAGACATATCATTACTTGTCCCGGAACTTGGTGTACAAAGCGAGAATCGGGAGTTTGAAAGCAAAGGTAAAGAGAGCATCAAGGAGGCAAAAAGTGGATGAAGGACTCTAGATATTGGCCGAGGCATCCTTGGCCCACCATTGCCCTTGATGAAGAACCTTCAGTCCAAATTTCAAGAAATTTGGAGCAATTTTTGACATTTTGGAATTTTTGCACTAAAAAACAGGGTTTTTCTCCCTGTGCGTCGCGCCACGTGGCGCGCGCTTATGATTGGAAGCTCCAAATGCAAAAAAAATTATATTTTTGGATTTTTCATGAAAAATCATGACTGTTGGTGCATGGCCAAGAAGTTTGGGTAAGTTTTGAGTCCTCAGGAGGTCAAAAACACCCTAAAAATGACCTCTCTGCCCCTATTTTGACACACAGGAAGCAGAATTGGGAGATTGAGGTTTTGGAGGGGAAAATGGGCACCAAATTCAGAAATTCCACTTGGGTTGGAAAGTAGACAGGCATGGATTTCCAACAAGCACACTTGGGCTCAATTTTGACTTCAGGAAGTGCCTCAAAATCAGCTCCAAAGTGGCGTGACACATACAAATTTTGGCGCGGCGCATAGAGATATTTGGCTTGTTTTTCACTGTTCAACTCAGCAATTCACCCAGTTTTGACCAGTTTTGCCTCTTGGTGTTATTTTTGACCTTTCATGATGTAATTTGACAACCATGATGTAATATTGTCACATTTTTACTTGTTCTAGAAGATTCATTCACCAAAAGGTGAAATGTGAGTGAATGAATCAGTTTCCTATCTTATAGAGGCAAGTTGTTTTGACTGCCTAGATTTTAGTGCTTTGTTTAGAATTGGTTGAAATAGCTCCTAGAATGATGAGCTCGACCCCTAGAGGTAAGGAAATAGGTTTGGCTTGTCTATATTATGTAATTTCTAAGTCATTTTCATGGTTGGACTCTTGGGAAAAGTTGGGCACTCTATTGTACATTCATTTCTGCATTTTTGGCAAAGGAAAGACCAGGGTTTTGCAGCATTGTTTGGGATCCACGTGGCTTTATGTTTTGATGATGTACTTCTCTGAGTAATTGTAAGTTTATCTAGTGTTATGTGTATCATTTTCAAGCTTCTTCTTCTGAATGTGAACAAATGAGTGATTAAGGTAGAATCCATTAACTGCTATGCTCTGCCTTTGAATTTGTTTAAATTTCCATGTTTTCATCAATTTAAGGAGAATTATTTAGACTCTCTTGCTCTCCTTATCTCCTCACCAGTCTGATCTATCCATTTCACTCAATTTAAAGCATCAAAACGATTGCCTTCCTTGCCCCAATCAGAACTCTGCAGAAACTGTGCCTCATCCCCGAGCCCAATTTGCCTTTCCCTGTTTCTAGCTCAAAACCCCCAAAAACTCAAATCAAACCCTTGTACTTCATACCTAGCCTAAAATTAGCTTTTATTTCAGTCATCTCGAGCCCCATCGCTTCTCTTTTGCCGAGATCAACCGGGAGAGAGCCCTCTCCTGTCCTCGTAGGGCTAGCTACGAGGCTGAGCGTGGTTTGGTGTGGACCTAGAACCTTGCCTTTTTAGCCTGAGGCAAATCTAGGCTCTAACATGGTCTTCCCACAACTGTCCAAGTCTTAGTGATGTCTTACATGGCTTGTTCAAGCCTATTTTGTCTCACATCGGTACATGTGCAGATTGTATGTAACATCTTGTCAAGTGGAAGTTCAAGTGACGATAGTTGAATGTAACAGTCATAGAGTAGTTGAAGAGTCATGAGGGTAGGTGAATAGTCACAAAGGGGAATGTCAAGGATCACCCCACCCTTTTCTATTTATAGTACCTCATAACTCATTGTAAGGTCTTTTGTTCAGCCAAGCTTCCGATAAGAGTATCTTAGAGAAAGCTTGGAGAGTATTGTAATGAGCCTTAGCTTCTCCACAGTGTAGAGCTAGTACATCTCTTTCGAGGATCTAGTGGCAGTGACTGTAACGTTCCGCTATCGGGACTAGTGGTTGCTCATGGTTGTATTGTATGATTGGAACTTTCACTTCCTAATATAACAAAGCCAATATGTTTCATGCATATGTTGTTATTGTATTTCAGCTATCTTGGTTACTCTAATGATATATGTATTGTTTTCTTAGGCATTCATGTGTGGACTCTTTATGTATGAGTATATATGAATCTTACTGAGATGTGTTGTTGGTTTAACCATCACTTTGGATTGATATCTTACTTGCTTTCCAGTTTTTGATGCATCTTTTCTCATGTGTTCCCTTCTTATCTGCGTGCTTTGACAGGTTTCCAAGGGGCACACTCACCCCACTTTCCATGTGTTAGAACCGTTCATGCACCTTCCTTGGCTTGTTTCACATGTCACACCCTTGCCACCAACAAGGACATCTTACTTACCTCTACGCGCAACCGCAGTAAAGGCGATACCGTATGACCCACTGTTGGGACTCCTACATCAAATGGTCTGAGGTCTAGTTGGGACTTCTTACCAGGGAGATCCCCTGAAATGTTGGCAGGTCCAGCACTGTCAACAGTTCCTTGGGCATGGTGAAAGCAGTTTTTCTGTATCCAGAAAAATCATCCATCATAGACATCTGGGATGAACCTACGACCTTCTATAGAATGTAATCCATTTTAAGTAGTAGATAATTATCTTTTAATGAAGACTTATTCAGATTTTTGAAGTCAACACATAACCTTATTTCCCCATTCTTCTTCCTGATAGGGACTAAGTTTTCCACCCAATCTGAATATCTCAAAGGTACAATGATTTCGTCTTGGAGCAACCTCTTTACCTCTTTTTCAATTGACAGGAGCAACATAGTATTAATTTGCCTGAGCTTCTATTTATATGGTTTCACCTTGCCTTTTAAAGGTATCTTGTGTTAATGATAGTAGTATCAATTTTTCTTAGTTCATCATAATACCAAGCAAACACATCCATATAATGTTTAAAAAGGTCCAAATACTTATGTTTGTACTCATCAGGAACTCCCTTCGCCAATTTTATCACCCTAGGGTCTTGGTCTATACCAATGTTGCAATATTCTACCTATTGTACCATATCTTGCTCAATAGGTTTGGCATCCACATCATTTGGGTTAAAAAACCTTTATGATGGGACCAATCCCATGGGGATGGTGTTTCCCTTAAATTGTAAAATCTTTTGTCTAGCAATAGTTTCTCCCCAACTGGCTTGATTTTCATCTATTACATCCTCATCCTCTTGGTCAATCGTAGAGTTAGAAAACTCCCTAATAATCTCCATGAATTGTTTAATTTGTTCCTCATCTTCAAACACCTGCCATTGTTTGACATGGTCTGGCACTGATCGTGTGTACTTGAATTTAACTTCATATTTGAGTAATTGGTTTTAAGGAGGCTTGAAGTCACTAGCAACTACGACTAAAGGAGTTAGCCATTCGATTTCTGTCTCTGGGTAGAAATTGGATATTGAAGGCTAAGACAAAATTATCAATCATGTCCCATACCTCATTTTGGCAAGCCTTCAATCTTGGATGTTTAGCTTGGCATTGATTTATAATTTGCATGACCACCAACTCTAAGTCTCCAAATAATGTCAAGAACCCAATATTAAGATTCTTGGTAGCTTGTATCCCTAACAACAAAGCTTCATACTCAACAACATTATTAGTGGCTTCAAACTCTAGCTTGAATGAAAGAGGAATCAGGCTGCCTTTTGGAGACACCAACAACACACCTGCTCCATTTCCTTCCCTGGAATAAGCACCATCAAAGTATAGCTTCCATACTTTATTACATTCCAGTGATTGTTTGTTTAGTTGGACAAAACACTCCACTTGTGTTTCATCCAGGATTAGATCATTTTCCTCTAACAATAGACAGGAGAAATATTTCTCCTTACTAAACACAGGAGCATTATTTAAACAATCAGCCCTTCTAATGGTCTTTACAAATATCAATTCTCTATACTTTCATCTTTCTTCTCCATCAAACATAGGGATGGTAGCATATGTTAAATCTAGTTTGATAGATCCTCCAATATTAGACCCCCATGACCTAGATAAGATCATACCAAACCTTGCAAGGATATCAGTAACCACAATGTCCATTACTACACTTTTACAGGAATCTGAGCCAAATTGACTACCAAATATTTAATCATCCCCAAACATTTCACTCTCTTGGAATAAAAAAAGTACAGGTCCTTATATGGTTTTTTTATTTGCAGCCCCAATTGTTCCATCACAGACAATGGCATCATATTGTGAGAATCTCCTGAGTCAAGCATACAATTATGTAAAAGAAGTTCATGAATCACCAAAGTAACATATAAAGGGGCAATGGAAGAGTCTTTCTCCTCAACATGAGGTCCAAATACAACCATGGGCCTTTCTTCTTGGAGGTTTAGGCTATCTTGCATAGGATTTGTGGTAGGTGGACACATGAACTGAGATACTTGAGCTTTGTAATTTGGTTGTTTCAACAATTCAATTAAGGGAAAAAATATTTTGACCTTCTCCAACTCTTTTTGTAGATTAAAGGAAAATGGAGTCCTATCAGTTGTGGCAAGCTTAATAGGTTCTTTCCCTCTATCAAAGACATTTTTGGATGGTAAGGGCAACTACTCTTTTTTAGAAACTTCAGGCTTGTGGGGAATGAGATCTGAGGACACTTTCTTTGTTGGTGAGACTTGGTCCAAATGCTTCTTTCCATTCTTGGCTTATTTGGGAAAATTTTAGTGAGGGGGGCCATCATTTTGATCATTCATTCTTGACCTTTTCGTGGAGGATATGAGGTCATACTTTCTAGGTAACTGAGCCTGCATGAAGTATGCAAATTGTCTATAATAATTTTTGATCTCACCATCATCTAGTGGAGCATCCAACTCATCGCCCTCTTCCTCATGTGCTTCAATTTCATATTCCTCGTCAGAGAGAGAGGATAAATGGTTTCTTGAATTTCCATGGTCTCTTGAACATGCTCCTCTGGATCAACTTCCAAATATAAAAGAGGTTGAATGTGGTATTGTTTAGCTTTTATTTCCCTTTGCAAGAGCTATAAAGGTGGTATCATATATTGGGGATTAAAATTTAGATTAGGAGTTGGTTGACTCTGTCTAGGAGGGCTTTTGTTTTCTAATTCCAGTTTTACAAGCTTGTTAGATAAATTTCTTATATGTTTATTCATATCCTCAAGCTTTTGTTCTCGAGGTTCCTTCCCATGGTTTAATGAGTTGGCTTCCTCCTTTCCTCTTCTCTTGTCACCATACTTAGTTTTCCCTCTCCATTTTCCAGTGAAGGTGAAATTTGCTTCAATCTCTAAAGCCTCTAATTGAATCCAGTCCAGGGTATGGGACTTTCTTTCTCTAAGAGTGAATCTAAATTTAGGTTCAAAATCCCTAGTAAACACCACTTTAGCAACTGTTTGTGGAGGTTTTATTTTAGCTGGAAGACTGTTGTATAATTTGTTAAACCTTTTTATGAATTCTGAAACATCTTCATTATGTTTTTTCTTCATTGCATTGAATTGAGTAAGGATGTACCCATGGTACCTTTTCTCTCCCCATTTCTGGATAAAATAATTCTCCATCTCCTCCTAGGGAGTTGAGGCATTTGAGAGGGATATCTCCTTTCTTCCCCATCCAAATATTAAAAAAAAAGTCTCAGCACCACATCCAATTGTTCTACATTTATATTTTCAACAAATGCATAAAAGATTTCTATATGTCTTTGTGTTGAGATACCATCCTCTCCAGTGAATCTTGGAAAACGCTTAAGATAGTCTTGTGGCATACTATTTAGGGGCTATGGCAAGTCCAGTGGGGCATATTTATTTAGGAGAAAACCAGGAACAACAATGTTTTGCAAAGGAGGTGGTAAGAGGTTTATCATAGGGCCTTGCTAAGGAGTTTTCTGAATTACAACTGACTGGGGCTGAGTTGGAACGTTATTTACACTTTGTGTTTGGACTATTTATGAGAATGTCTTTAACCTCCTCAGGTTCTGGGAAGGTATGAAATGTGGAAGGAGGAGATTTGATGGAAACTTCTTCAATTTTGACTCTAGAATAAAATGGGCCAAACAACGCACACTGTTCCTAAAAATATTCCAAGACTTTGGAGCAAGACTCAGGGTAATTTATTATAGATTTTTGAGAGCTAGTTGATGATCCTTTTGGGAAATAGGTCACATGAAATGGAATGAAAGGGGTTCTTTCTTTCTAGACTCTCATAGATATTATTTTTTCAGGGTCAATCATAGGAAGAGTTCTTTGATGTGAAGTATCAGAGCAAGTGTGTGGCCTTTTAAAAGCTAGGGTGTTCAAAATAAGATTTAAACAGTGGATTCACCAAGGTGATATGTCTATAACCCACACACCTTCTTTCCCACCTTACTGAAGGGTGTATGAATGTTGTACCCAAGAAAAATTTTCGAATTCGTGCCTGGAAACAGCGCCAAAAAACGTTGTCACCCATAGAGACAACCTCTGGGTTGAAAGGAGACCATTGCCTAGGACATCTTGATGAGTGCTTCAAAGTTCTACTAATATTTTTTATTACACTCAGTATTTATTATATTTGAGATGGAATTGATTCAGAACCTTCCTTAAGAGAAGAAATATAAGATTGAACATCAAACATGAATCACGGAAGCATTAATATCTAGCTCTAGCGACCAACATCATATACACATGCAATTTCATAGGTCATTTGTAGTATATCAAATGGAAGAAATAAAGAGGAGAGAAAACCAATGCACATGGCTTAAAACTAAGAATCTTGTTCATTGAAGTTCAGCATGAAATGTATGAGAAGGAGATTTTAATGAAGTGATGAGATACATGGAGCACATTTTAAGGATAACAATTCATATTAGTTATAGGCATATTTAATCAATATTTGACCTAGATGAATCCATAATTCCATGAAAAACATATCCAGCAGCTGCTATTACATGTAATCTGAGAAGAAGAGTGAAAACATGTGGAATAAACACAAGAGGAAATACATATTGCACATTTATATGAGCTAGAATTGCCAAAAAAAATTATTAATCTTCCACAGAGCATCCATTTCTTGGATAACATGTAGAGCTTCTCTCTTGGAAAACCAAAATTTTGAACCCTCGGTTCGATATCATAAAAATTTTATATAGGTCCTCAAAGGGAGATCCCATTACAAAAATATTCCTTCTTGATTTGGCAGTGAATCATCATAACAAAATACCATCGTGCTTAGTGACACAATTGTACAAACCAAATTATAACTAACTAACATAGTTACTTCTGAAATAAAATGTTTACATAAAACAAAAAAGAAGTGTCACAATCGACATGATCAACATTGTCCTTAATCATGATAAGCCAGTTCTAGAGGCAGCGCCGCTGGGTTGATGATCTAAAGCACAGGAGGATTTACAAACTACTCACACCTTCCCATAATGTTGGATCTGGTAGAGGAGCATGGAAGAATCGGTGATATTTGATCTTGACCTCTGTATAGTCCAACCCAGGGTGGAATAAGGTCTTTACCAACCCTAGCATCTAGAACTCCTTTCTAAGATAGCTAACCATTGTTTTACCTTGAAGGGTGGTAGTCTTCTCATGGGAGCAAGTTAACTCTCTCTTGGCCTCCACTAACATCTTGTTGTATTGTGTCCATGAGATTATCATTCCCACAAGATCCCGACAGCTAACAAACTCCACCCTGACTCTTTCATCAAACTTCGTCTATAGAGCATCCACATCTTTCTGTACCACCCTTAGGCATTCCTAGGATTTGACTATGGACTCCTCCTTCTAAACAAATTTAGAGATCTCAATGATAGTAGAAACTCTATCTACTACACCAATTGGCCTCAACTCACTAATTGGCCTTTCATTCACAAACTAGATGAACTTCTTATCAATCTGGGAGTTCATTTCCCCATCTTCTTTGGCAGCAAGGATGAAAAACTCATAATTCTTAATCACAATATTTTTTTTCATCCATCAGAGTTACGTACTCCTAGTTTCTTTGCATTGTTGTTATGATTTCATCCTAGACAAGTTGTTTGGCCTACAGGAGACACATATTTACTTTCAATTTTCCTTTTAGCTCAATAATCTCCTAGTTTGTTGCCTATAGGTTCTTACCAATGATGTCTGTGTTGGTCATGGCTATCTCAAGTTGTTTTTCTTTCTGTGCTAGGTTCCTCTGGGCAGTGTCCAAATCATTTTGCACTTTCTTAAGCTCCCCTTCCAAAATATGGAGTTTGGTGAGGGTCCTTGTGATATTCTCTGTGGGATTTTGGGGATTTTTAGGCATGAGCACCGCACAAATGTGTGTATTTATCCTTTGCTAATGTTCCAATTCCTAATGCTTGAGGGCTACGATCTCATTATTTGTTTCTATCAATTCTTTGTCCATGATATATTTCTCTTCTTCCACTAGTGCAAGTTCCTTAGATTGCACATGTTTAGTTCATAACATTGTCAATTTGTGCTTTAGCTCTTGTATTTCTGCTTATGAACTTTGGAGGAAGGCTTCAAATTCATCTTTGTCTTCTAGATTAACCTCCAACTTTACAATCAGCTCTTTGAATCTCTCATTATGCATGTGTAAAGCTCTATAGTTAGCCCTCTCCTATTTCAACCTTGTTGTTGCCTTCTCCAAAAATTTATCAGCCTTGCTGATGGTCATTGCATTTCTATTGAGATCACTGTACAACATTTCTCCCACTTGTCATTGGAAGTTAATATTGTCCAACAGAGGGACATTGATCAAGTCTAAGGAAAAATTTAGGGCCTTGAACTGAGAGCCCAAAGGTAGTGACTGTGCTAGTGGGTGTTGCAGGGAGAAATTCATTTGATTTCTCTCTAAGTCCATGGCAGCTAGAAGTCTGGTCTGATAGGGGATTGAGTGAGATGCCATTTTCTGCTACATATCCTCCCTTACCTTCTTGTTTATTTCTTCAATGACCTTTCTAACAGGCCAACTTAGGTCAGTAACAGTAGCACTTCCTTTAGAACTTAGAACAACTACCTCTGAAGAGGATGAGGCAGCATGTTGTAGTGGGTCTTCCAAGGTCACCTGGAAGCCTAGTTGATCTGGTATTGCCTCTACCATCCTTGTCTCAATTTATTATTCTTCTATCTCCTAGGTTTTTTCCATTTTACTGGGGTGTACATCTTCCATCTCGACATCTTCAGCTTGGTCAACAGTCCTTTTCTATGCCTTGTCCTTCAATGTTTGAGTCTTGGTCTCCATCTTTGTAGTAATAGGCCATGAATCAAAGTTAGATTTCCATTTGATTCAGGTCAATGCTCATGTTCATAAGTTGAATCTTTTATGTTGTCTCTTCTCTTGACAATGACACCATGAGGATCATAATGTCATACTTCCCCTAGGTTAAAATTCATCTGCCTAAGTAATTCCTCAACTACCCTGTGGGCCTGCCTAGAATTAACAATAAAAGGTCCCATAGGCTTGCCCAATTTAAACATATATCCCTTCTTAGTTGGGACAAAGTGTACATGGGCTACATTCAGGCTCCGTCTGATGAATTCAAGAGCGAAAATCCTCATGGGCATAAACACAAGAAAGAGGTAAGGAGGAATCTCACACCCATAGAGCCTGATTGATGTGAAGTCCTCAAATAGGTACCAGTCCCCCTCCCTAGCATCCTTGCTGAGATGGAGGATTGCTTTTTGCCGAGGGAGAACTTTAGGAGGGGAAACACCATGAATGAAATGGCCATATAGGAGGATAGAAATTGGGAATAGCCCTTAGGCTCTTGTCTTTTCTTGGCAGCGACATCCTAGTTGAAAATAGACTTCCTCTATTTGTTGGAAGCCACCAAACTGATACCTAGGCATTCGAATTCATCCACATGAGTGTACAAAAAAAAATGAGCAAGGAACAATACCCAAAATAGGAGTTGGTAGGGAAATGGTGCAGTTGGAATCTTATGGCCTCAGCTAGGTAAGAAGGGATATCAAACAAATGGTCAGGCTGCATCATTTTCCTTAGAAACGCTAGAGAGTTATTAGAAGCTATGTTTTCATCATCATCCCAAAAAAGATGACCAATTAGGGACAAGATAGGTTGAATAGGCTTTGCAATGAGGGCTATAGGGAAACTGTCAACAATAGGTAGAGATTGTAGGCTAGCGGTTAGGACCATTTGCAAAAAGGATTGTTGCTCATCAAGTGGAAAGGTTATGTAGTGGTAGACCAATGTAGTTTCATTGAACTATTGGGGTTTAGAGGAGCTTAGGTAAACTAGGGTCTTTCAAATTAGCTTTGGGATCACCTCAAGGATTTTGTCCCCAGTTGTGGATACAAAACATTTTTTCTCATCTATATATGTTGTTACTAGCCAGGAGACAAAATCAAAAAAATGGTGCACTGAGGATGCAATTTGGTGGTATAGGCCTGAGTCGACCACCCGAAACAGGTCTTCCCCTCTAACATGGCTACCATACAGTTTGAATCGCATGTCTACAAGGTGGTAAGCACTATAGGGGTCCACAATTTGTGCCTCAGTGTTCGCAAGATGCTCGAAACTAGAGGAGGGTTTAGCCTCATGGGTATTAGGGGGCTTATAGGTCGCCTTCTTCATTTTTCAACAAGTAAGAAAATGAATTTGCAGGTGAAAGGATTGACCAATTACTTTTTTCCCTGGAGAAGTTGAAAATAGTGTTGGAGGGGGTGTTTCAAACTGGCTGAATGGTTGGACAACATTTTCAGAACAAATAGAAGGCAGGAGGCATTTTCACGGGGAAGCAGTTTGTAACTTTGAAAATTTCTAGGCAGGAAGGGGTTTATAAGTGGAGGGGGGGAACAGTCGATTGATGTGGGGGTGACATCATGGGAGGATTTGTGTCAGAAGGGGATTGGGGGGCGACAGGTGATAGGTGGATGGGAGTGGGAGGAGAACGAAGTTGTTATAGTTTTATTTAAATTCCTCGCTCGCTTGAATGGCGCCAGCACACTGACTGTTGTGGTAGGTGGTCCCCACCATCCTCTAGCAAGTAGGAGGGAGGGATGCTGGATCCATCGGTTACCCCCTGGAATTAATCTAGGTCATTGGATCGGCAGTCCCGCCCAGTTGACTTGTCAACTTTGGGTTGTAGTTCCTTCTTATCACCCACATAGGTTATCCCCCGAAATGTTTTCAAGGGCTCGTTGAGCGTGATTGGACGGTGATCTGCCCATTAACCTGCTCATACTTTAACCATACATGTGCTTATGATCCTATTTTCATTTTAGCTGGTTGTGCTTACTTGGTGGGGGCTCCATGAGTGTGGATTTGAACTTTGGTACATCTTCCATGGTGCTGGGGCCTATAAATTTTCCCCCATCTCTAATTTAATTGACTTTTTAGCTAGGTATCTTGAATGTGACCTCTCAACTCCCTCTCTCTACACAAATGCTAGGGGGAAACAATAGAAGCAAAAATATTGAGTTATATGGGTTAAGAAAGGGGAATGGAATGCATTCTTTTTCCATAAAACGATGAGCCTTAAATATAAGCATCATAATCAAATAACTTCACTAAAACATTTAGCAGGCACAAAACTCCAATATCATAGAGAAATGGAATTTGAGTTAGTGTGATATTATGAAGACCTATTATTAGATCTACATCTCCACTAGGAAGATCCTATCAACCAAATATTTAAGCATATGCCATCTTTGGTCTCCTTGGAGAAAATCAAATATTTATTAAGAAGCGTCTCCAGCGAGAAGGTAGAAGTCATGATAAAATCCATGCTTAAGAAAAAGGTTCCTAGATTGAATTGAGTCACAATCATTTTCTTCCAATCCTGATAGCATATTGTGGGATAGGACCCTTAGGCTATAATTGAAGAATATAGAAATTTCCTTTCCATTATTTCCACTATGGATGCCACATCTCTCACTTTAGCCCCTAAAAAGGATAGAGTGGATGATCCAAGTGTTTTCAGAGTAATTCCCTTATGTAATGTGATTTACAAAATCATCACAAAGGTAATATCTAATAAAATAAGCCTATCCTATCTCATTTGGTTTCACTAGAGAAATCAAGTTATGTGGAACGTCATAATATTCTTGAAATGATTATGGTGGCACATGAATTTATTCACTCCTTAAAAGGAACTAAAAAGTCAGGCATGTTAATCAAGTTAAATCTCTCCAAATAATTTGATAAAAATCAATTGGTCTTACCTTCTCAACGTCCTCTCTACCTTTGGCTTCACTAGCAATTGAACTACTTGGATCAAGGAAATAATATCTTCATATTCTTTTCTAGTGTTATTAAATGAATTTCCTTCCATAACTTTCTCCCTTTCAAGAGGGAGTCATCAAGGGGATCCCTTATCCCCCTTTCTCTTTACTTTGGAATCTAAAGGATTAGGTCAGGTCCTAAAATCAATTGTCTCAATGTGAATAGTGAAGACCATTAAAATGTTTGGGAAAGGTCTACCCATATCCCACCAACAATTTGTATAGGGAACATTTTAAGGATGGAAATTTATTTTAAATTTTAGAAACCTTGGTGAATCTTACTACTCCCTAGTATGCAAACTGTTTCATGATATTTTGTAAAAATATTCAAAGTTCTAATGATTTTTTATGGTCTCTATAAATTTTTGGTGATTTTAAATGTAAAATAATTTTACACAATAAAGTTTGGGCATAATATTTTTAGAAAAGTGGAAATTTTTGAAACTTCTTTTTCAAAAAATCATGGAAAATTAGTCCACTTGCAAATATTAGCCCCTAAAATTTTCCTTGAATTTTTATATGACACTATGTGTATGGGGATCCCAACTGTTCAAAAATCTCATGCTCTCCACAAATTATTAGATAACTTTTCAAATGCCTCACTTATGGATATCAACCATGCTAAATCCTAGATTTCCTTTTTAACACCCCTCTTGTAATGCAGGTTTCATGTGGCTAGAATGATAGGATATAAATGATGAAAACTCCCTTTTAGCTATCTGGGAGCCATGTTGGTTAATAGTTATTTGAGAATCAAGTTGTGTATAGAATTACTAAACAAAATAATTAGCAAACTAGCCAACTGAAAATTCCACCCTTAACATAACAAGCCAACTTGTTCTTTTAAGTTAGTAATTCAAGTTGTCTCATTTGATATTATATTGGAAATGTTGTGTCTTATCTCAATCCTTAATTCCATTTGGAATACTCAAATAAATTTCTTTGGGGAGATGCCAAAAAAGAATGAAAGTGAGATTTGGTAGCTTGGGAAAAACAATGCATGCCACAACTAAGAGGAGGGTTGGGATTACATTATCTTAGCACTCTTAGCATTTGCATGGGCATAAAATAATGGTGGATATGGCTTCAAGGGGGGGGGTAACCTTTTAGAAACTAATATAGAATCGCAAACAGAGCAACAATATTTGCTCCAATAAACTTATTCAAATTTCTTTTACTCAGCCTAGATCCTCTATCTGGAACCTAATCAAAAGAGGTATGCATCTTATCTAGTAACATTGTCTTTAGGAAATCGGAGATGGTTGACCAACCCTTTTCTAGGAGGATTCTTGGGAACAAATCCCAAAAACCAATAAGCTAACGAATTTATAGGAGCTACAGCAAAAAAAACAAAAAAAAAGAACAAGGTAAAAGACTCCTAGATTTATGGAAATGCACAAAACCATTGGAAACCATGGCTCAAATAGGAAGCTTGGAAGCCAAGTCTAGAAATGGAGGAATGTAAATCCTTTCGGAAAGATCTTTAATTTGATCTTGTTCCTATCTCTCAATAGCCAATTAAACTCAAATTGGGGTATAAAACAATTAGATGCTTCTCCATCAATGAGGCCTATCATCTAGAATCTGGATTTAAAGAGAACATAAAAGAAAAAATCTGGCAAACTATCTAGAAGAAAAACCCGTGGCCAAAAATTTCCTTCTTGTTATCGTTACTTGTACAAGGAAAAATCCCTCACTTGGGACAAACTTCTCAAAAAGGGATTCGTGGTACCATCGAGGGAAAAATTTAGGGGTAAATATTCGTAGGTGGGCTAATTTTCTATACGTATTCCAAAAAAAAGATTTGTCAATTTCCATTTTTTCTAAAAATAATCCTCCCAAGTTTTATAGTATAAAATTATTTTACCTTAAAATTTTCCAAGATCTTATATAGACTAATATAATGTAATAAAAATCTTAATATTTTTACAAAAATATCATCAAACATTTTATAATTTGTCTATTAGAGACTAGTAATATTCACCAAGGTTTCTAAACTTTCAGATAAAATTCCATCCTTAAAATTTTCCCTAGTACCATCTCGCTACCACTTACGTAGATTTTCCTTAGAAGACTCAAAGCATCTCTTCAATGGTTTTCATTTTATTCCTCAAACAATCAAGAAATGGAGAAAACAAGTTTTTTTCAATCATATCCTAAATAAAATTTGGGTGCTCCTCCCCATATTCATTTTATGGGAACTATGGAAAGAAATAAATGACATAATATTCCAAAATATTTCTCTAAATCGAGAATATATTTGGATCAAAATCATGGACAACATCCAAGAAATGATAACTTCTTAGAAATGGTATGATTAGGGTTGGAACTTTAAGGACTCATAATCAACAATCCTTAAAGAATGGAATCTAATTTCTAGTAACTCCCCACCCCTCTCCCCCTCCATCTCTTTAGTTTGGAAGCCCCTCCTATTCACTTTCTCAAACTAAACTTTGATGGAGCCTCTAAAGGAAACCTAAGGAATGTTGGATTGGAGGATTTTGTCAAGATCATCTAGGAAATATATTTGTTCTCTTCTCTAGTCTTATGGGTTTCAATGGAAATAATGAAGTGAAACTCAAACCTTTAGAGGTAGGTCTTCAAGTAGCTCAAGATAAGTATTTTCTCCAAAATAGTAATTGAAGGAGACTCTCAACTAATCACAGACATGAACACCATAATCCTTCATGGAAATACGCCCAGTAAAGTCTCTAGTAGCTGGTGCCTAGAAAGTGGTGTAGAATGTGTTGCCAACCTCCTCCCCACAATTATGGTTGTCATCACCTCACACTTATGGAGATATAAAAAAAAATTAGCAAATAATTTTTCCAGCAAAGGGCATCAATTAGAACAGGTATCACTACTTAGCTTTTCTTGGAATCCCTTTCCTACTTCTTCTATAAAACAAGAATGAATAGAGTTAGCCTTGAACGACCTTACTCCCTCGGATGAGGTGTTTACAATGAGACAAGTGGGAGGCTACATGGTCATCATTATTCCAAGCATACACGATTGAGGACATGGCCCTTCACCCTCCCCAATGCCATTATATATCCTTAATGTCACTTGCATAGTGGAGTGTGCAATCTCAATTATTTGTGATGTGAGAATAGTCCAAAATTCATACAAGTTTAATGGAAGCAATTTATTGGAGATTTATCTTATGAATTATGGGGGATTTTAGAATTTTAAAGCCACCAAGGGAGTCCATTCCTAGCCTACCCTCCCATGCATTATATTCATCATAGGTAGCAGAGATTATTCAATCCAAGTAGTGGATGATCTCTACATGAGGGATATTTAATAGTTGGGTACCAAACCTTGTACGGTGGTGCATTATCAAAATTCATGGGCTTGACTGCTAGCATTGCACTTTCTTTTCGAAAATTAATTTCCCTCTTTAAATTTCACTCTTCTATGTTTTTTCCTTTACTTTTGGCTCTTTTCCCCTGTGCAACCCTTGGGACTTGGTGACTTTGTTTCCCCTCTTCGTAGTTTCCATTTCATATTCATGTGTCTCCTTGGACACATCTTATTTATTTTTCATGGGGTAACTACCCTATTATGGTATTACCTCTTGTTGGTCATTTTCATTCCCTTAGGTCTTCTCAACTTTGGTCCCTTTCCACTGCTAGCCAAAACACTTTTATTTTTGTCCCTAATTGGCCTACATCACCCTTCATTCCATCCTCTCATGTTGCTCTACTCATTTTGGGTAATTTGGCTATTCCCTAGCAATAGCTCTCAATGATTCACCACCAAGCTAGGTGTCGATAGGGTGCAACATATTTTAGGGAAGATGTTGGGCTCTTGAGACCAACAATTAACATATTTTAGGGAAGATGGGGGGCTCTTGAGACCAAAAATTAGCTGAAATTTTTGTGCAACAATATTGAGCATAAGATATACCGAATGAGATCACCTAGGTGGAACATGACATCACTGGCGAAGGAGAATGTTTAACTTATTCTGAAGTTGTTGGGGAAATATCTCACTAGGTGCTTGACATGAGACACACCAAAGGTCGTTAAAACCAACACATGTACACAGTCAACATTTATTGTCATTTGAAACTTTTGCTAGGTCACCTCTTGCTAGATCGAAATGAAGTCAAGGTGGAAATCCTTCTCATGTTGGATGAGATACAACTCTCTATGTGGAAATTTCATATGCGTCTAGATCATATTGAAAACCATTTAGCCTTGCTCCAGATCTAGGATATTCTCCAGGAAACAAAAGGAGCCAACAGGTCATAGTTATTTTGGTTTCTTATGTTTTCTTGCCAGTTTTTTTATTTACATGTTAAACGTTAGATCAGATCCTTCAATGCTAAAGCACAATGCTTATGTCTTTTTACTAAACCTTACAACACTTCATGTTTGGATGTTGAATTTATTTTTGTTTTGCCACTAGTCTAGTTTCTCAAGTGTCATACCACAATAAACTAGAACATGTTATGATGTTTCTCTTTAAAATTGAATATTTACCTTGCAAAAATAAAAAGGCATTATGTTTTATTATTATGATTTGATGTAATGCTTCACTACAATACCTCTCCCATATTGGATTGTAGAGCACCTCTCTAAAATTCCCTCTTTAAATTTCACTCTTCTATGAAAATGGATATAAATTATTAAAAATATTTTTCAATAAAAATTATATAGCATTATTTTTTAGATATAAAAGAATGAAGAACCAAAACAAAACCATTTTTAATATATAAGATAATAAACCACAAAAAGAACAGTGATTAAAACTCATCACAGCTAGACAACAAATTACAAATTAATAGAGAGACCAATATACTTTTAACCTCTTCTTAATAGGCAAGGTCGAAAATGACCATACATTCTATTAAGTTGTGCATTAAAATTATCATATCATTTCCCTTCAATATAATATTATATCTAATCTCTTCTATATGATAAAGGTTGAGAATAGTCACACATGGCTAAATATCTCTATATGATGAAGGTTGAGAATAGTCCCACATCGCTAAATCTCTATATTTATAATAAAATAAGCCAGTGGTTTTATTATTAGAAACTACTTAAATACTTGATTATCATTTAAAAAAAAATCATAGCTATCAATAACTTTAAGATTTATTTAATTTCCTGTCCAACTAAATTACCAAATCATAAGCAACCATCACATTTCATAAATTCTATTACCTTGGTTTTTTTTTTTTTAATTCACATTTTAATACTTTTATTTATGGAAAAAAGTACATTGACAATAAAATAAATGAGCTTGAATATATTTGATCCATTTTTTTAACTGTGTTAGATTTTGCACTTCAAAATATTTGACCATTTTGGGCTCTTGCTACATCTAGAAATGAGATGTAGTAAAACTATTTTATTTTAACTCTCCAAGTCATAAGTGAAATATTTTCATATCAATATTAAGTAACATAATTTTTTTATACACCTAAAATAATTAAAACTAAAATTTAAAAAAAAAATCTATTTATTTTATAATTTTTTTTTGTTGATTAGCGTAATCAGCAACGGCAGTGGTATCGTACTTGCATTACACGGGGTCGAATCCCACCGGGTGCCACTATAACCTCTAGGAGGAACTGCCCAGCCTGCAAGAACGGCCCTCGAGTAAGACGAGACTCGAACTCATGACTTGCACAGCGGCACAGACGACTTAACAAATCCTCCGTTGGCCATGAGACCAAACCTCTGCGGGACTATTTATTTTATATTGATCTGCGGGCCTATTTATTTTATAATTATTCAATATAAGACTTATATATATATATATATATATATATATATATATATATATATATATCCCATCATAATAAAATATTTGAATATTTAATAGGAATAAGTAATTAAAACTATAAAAAAAAAAATAAGTGATTTTTAATATAAAATTAATATGTAAAAAAGATTATTAATAATATAAATATTTGATGTAAAACATAAATAAAATATTTAATTAATTTTAATTAGGTTAGGCATGAAAATATACCCATATTTAAAAATATATTATTAATTAAAAACATTTTAATAAGGATAATATTGTAGGTAAACAAAATATTTCAAAAAATAAATTATTATGTTTCAAACATTTTAAATATTTCTTGTTTCAATGAAGTTTTGTATCTATTTATGTATTTAAAAATACAATTTAAAAAGTGAAAATATACACATGGAATGTGTATTTATATAGAATTCAAGTTTTCATATTAATAATTTGAAATGGATTTGTACTAATTACTAGTGTAAATATATTGAATCAAAAGCTATATAGTAGCTAGTACCAGTTCCTTAATTTAAATATAGCTTAATTAAACTAAAAAATAATAAAGACAAAAAATTCACTACAGATAAAAATAAAATAAAATTATATTGTATTATTGAATGTCATTACCAGTATGATTGACTAATATGATTTATATTAACATATAAAAAGATTAATATATATATATATATGTGTGTGTGTGTGTGTGCGTGTTTTATTTTTTATTAGTATATATAATTCTGTATAATTAAATTTATTAAAATAATTCATTTTAAATTGGAAATATGGAGAAAAGATTGGAGTTGTCTATAATGCGACTTTTTGGAGATTCCGATGATGGAATCCGGCAAAAGAAATTGAGGTTAAATCTTGATTTGTTGCAGTTAAAATGGTTTTTTAACTGCATATTTGGATTTAGCACCCTGAAAAACCCCTGGAAAGCTTTCATTGTGCAGAAACTAGCTATCAAACTTGCGATTCCAATAAATTCCTGCCGGATTTCGACCAGAAAAACCCGCTAGAAAGACTTTCAAAAAATCGCGTTATAGACAACTGCGAAAAAATTATAAAGGATTGTATTAGTAAAAAAATATAATTAAGAACCAAAAAAAATAATTAAGAAGAAAAAATAATAAGTAATAGAAATGGAAGTTTGGAAAGTTGACTTTTAAGATGACGCGGGTTTAGTAAAATCAAGTATTTTTGTAGCTAGATTTCATTGAATTCAAGCTTTTACTTTCTAGGTCATGACTTACCCCATGCTGGTAAAGCTTTACTACCAAACTTATGGGCTTTTCCGTGTGTATATGCATGATATACGTTGATTCGACGTTGACTTCAGTGTATACGTGGAGAGGACCATGGATCAAGATGGCTGAGCTGCTGTTTTTTAAATATAAATATGGATTCATGTCGTTTCGATATTTTAAAAGGAAATATAATATAAAATCATGTTAATTAATTAATAAATAAATAATATATATATATATATATATATAATTACTTGTTTAATTAATATTAATATTATTATTATTTAAATAATATTTTTATATTTGAAATAAATTATAATTAATATAAAAAATGAAAAATGATGAAAATTTAATGATCATGTAAATTTGAATTATTTACTTGTGAGGAAGGTGAATAGAGACATTTTAAAATATGAAGTCAAAGGTTGTAAAAATTGTAGATATGTGTATGATATGAATAATAATATCTTACACTTTTTCTTATGTCTCTTTCGAATTACAAGACTCTAATATAGTTGGATTTAGGTATTAGGTTTCATACCATCCTCTCCTTATTTAGCCTACATAAATGCATCTTTGTTGTTTTCCACTACCCTCCCTCCAGAAATACACCTGTGACAATGGTATTGATGTTATTCGCCATAGTCTATAAGTCAGAGATTTTGGAGATTTTTTCGGCCAATTTTTCAGTCTAATTTTCCTAGAGCCCGACAATGATTTGTTGGAATCACAAGTTTGAGTTGTGAACACTCCACAATCTAAGTGCCCTCGAGTTTTTTAGGGTGTTGAATCATATATGCAATCAAAAACCCAATTTAAACAACAAAAATTAGGATTTGACCAACAAAAATTCACTAGATCCCAGCCAAAGCTCCAAAATGTCTAAGAGTTAGACAACACCATGTTATTCCCTCTACAATCTTTTCATTGGTCTTCATGGAGTTCGTTAATTCCTTCCACCTCTTATGGTGGTTTATCCCTAGTTAGTAGTGTTTCGTTTATTCATTTCCACCACTTGATATGTAAAACTTGCCTCTTCCTCAACCTAAATAAATTTGATACCTTGCACCTCCGTCTTTTCACCCATAATGATATGTTTCTCCAATAAGAAATCCCACACCATTACTTCATAATTCATCTCATGTGGTATCAAAGACACTTTTGATATTGACAAGCCTGCTCACACCTTTCCCTTGCCTAGGGTTTTTGTGTCAATAACTATCACCGCAATCTAACCTTTTAGATCAATTTGCAACATCCATTACCCAAACTGAGATATTTCATTTGATCATCAAGGCACCCAAGCTCATTTTCTCATCAGTGACCTCTCCATTCTCCATTGTCAACTCCATTTCCTCACATGCATAGCTTTTCCCTATTCATGTGACAATTTCTGCAAAGAACCTTCAACCATATTCTACGTGAACACTGTATAATGTGTTTCCTCATCTCATTCATGTACTTGAACTTTGCTACTCTAACACAAATGACATGAGGAACCCTTTTTAAGGCCTATTTGGCTAACCCCTTTGCTCTAGTTGCACATTTATTGTGCATTGAACCCCATGGGATATGACAAAATTGCTTTGCAGATCTCCCTCCTATATATCTCTCTCTTTCCCTGGTATGTCTCCCTTTCCCTATTCTCTTGTCTCTCTATCTTCCTTTCCCATCTCTCTCTCCCCCCTAGCCCTCTCTATTCTCTCTCCCCTTGTCTCCCTCTTTTATCTCTCTTCACCTTTCCCTATTTCCTCTTCTCTCTTTATATTTCTCTTTCTCTTTCTCTTTCTCTTCCTTCCCTTATCTCTCTCTCCTACCTTCATCATATATCTCCCTCACATATCCTTCTGTTATCTCTCTCCCCCTTGTATCTCTCCCTCCTATATCCTCTCTTTCTCTCTCCTCTCTTACTCCCATCCCCCCCTCTCCCTCCCTTTTTGTCCCTCCTTGTCACTTTCTCTCTTTCCCTTTGTCTCCCCCCTATATCTATCTCTCTCTTTACTTCCCTAATCCTACCCTCTCTATCTCTTTCTATCTCTCTCCCTAACTCTCTCCACTCCCTCTCATCTCTTTCTTTCTCTCCCCCTTACTCTCCCCACTCCCTCTCCCTCTCCACATCCCTATTTATTTATCTCACTACGACTATTTCTTATATATCACTCTCTCTCCCTCCTCTTGTATGTCTCCTCCTATATCTCTCTCTTTCTTTCTCCATTATATGTCTCCCTCCTATATATATCTCTCTCTACCCTTGTGTGTGTCCCACCTACATTCATCTCTCTCTCTCTCAACAGGGATTCACTAAGAAAGAAATACCATATCATGTGCGTTCATATTGGGGCATGAAAAATGAGGAAAAAGTGAAATAATATATTGAGCATATAATGGGGGGTAAAGGATTTTTGTATGTTGTATAGCAATATGTGTATTATAAGGTATTGTTTATACAATACATTGGCCACGCAGAGGCAAAAAACAAGTGGGATGGAGAAATAGAGGTTCAGGAGTATTATGGGAGTATCGAGAGTGGGAAGGATGTTTGAGACTGATTTTCACCTCATTAGATTTCATATGGAGAAAGTATGATTTTAGATCTCACTCAAAATCCAGTAGGCTTATTAGTTTTTTAGGATTTCAGGATTGGGGGGGTTGCAATGTTTCCATTGGATTTTGTCATGTACTAGGGTATGGAACTAGTATTTAATCAAGAGGAACAAGCACTCTATGTACCTTGATGTTAGTGAAATTAGTTGTCCAATTCCTCTATCATGACCCTACTAAAAATGTACTTGTCACTCTTAAAATCTTGACTTGACATGCTACATTTTTTCTATCTTATGTTAATTCTTAGAGGGTGGTATTAATGACAAATATCCTAAGATAGGAAATGAATTTGATGATATGTAGGTATTTATTGTAGCATGAATTTTTTGGATGCTAGAGGCCATCGAGAGCCTATTTGTTAATGAATTTTCAGTTTAGAGATGGATTGCACTCTATGTTATTTTGGTTATGTGCACCCTTACATGCTATATATATGAGAACTTGTAATTTGTGGACTTGTGGTTGATGAAGATTATAACTACTAGATGAATGATTTTATATGGTTTAATCCATGTTTTTATGTTTTTTATAACATATTCATCATTCTATATTATTTTGTTAACATATATGCATCAAATATATATAAAAATATATATTATATAAAATTTACTCCCAAAATCGCTTCCATCTTGGGAGCTTTTTAAACTATCACTCCTTGCTCCTACTTTCACTCCCACTTCCCGCTTCTACTCCCGCTTTTCATTTCCGCTCCTGCTACCAAGCATCCTTGCTCTAGAAAAGACAAGCATTACATTAATAATACCTCTATGATCTATGCCTAATGTGTGTGTTAAGATTTTTTACCTGTTGCTCAGCTAGTGATCCTCCCAATGATGAGGTAGTAGAGAAGACAACAAATATGGCACCTTCACCCTTTCCTTACATTATTGATGAACAAGTTGAATGAAAGTGAAGGAGACAGTGATACTGACTATTTCTTGGTAGAGGGTACATGCATGCCATATGAGATAGTGAAATAAACTATTGTTTAGAAGAGGTTGCATGCATGATAAGGGCACACATGTAACACCTTTAGTTAATTTCAGTTTAGTTGTTGTTTCAAATTTAGCAATTTTAGCTTTGGATAGAGTTTTTCTATTATTAGAGCTTTTATTTTAGCATGCATGATCTATTCTTACTAAGAGGGTGCAGAGCCTTAGTCAATTATAATACTTATGCATGAGAAATTCCCATCTTAGGTAGAAGACACAAATCTCATGGAAGGGATGCATGCTTGCATGCTCCAAATCATCTTTTGATGGATACACACTTACTTGGCACTCTTACCATGAAAATATGGTACACTATGTGATCAGATTAGGGATATGATTTGACAAAGTCCAACTAGATAGAATTTTGCATGTGCCCATATTCATTGTACTTTCTCTCCTCTTCTTATTCTATAAGCGAGATGAAAGGTGTGCCATTAGTTTGATTATCGAGGTTTTGTTTTGAATTGGTGTAGTGTATTTTTTCAGTATTCAATAGAAGATAAATGAAATTGAGATTCTAAATCGAGTTCAAAACTATATATTTTCCATTCAAATTTTCCACAGTATGTATTTTTAAATAAACCAACTTATATTCACCTCTTTTTTATTGAAGATTTCAAGTTTTTAGCTACCTAGTATTTAGGTTATTCTTTCTAGGTGCAGAATCTACTTATCATTATTAACGAAAATAGAGGGATATAAATATAAAGGGGTATAAAAAATGTTAATGAAAAAATGGATACCTACAATATCTAGTGAAAGTGGGGGCTTTCTAAATTAGGAAGGTGTATTGGATTTGTATTGGTAGGGGGTTAAATAAAGTGATTTTAGAGGTATTTTCCAATATGTAGTCAAATTAGGGGTATTATTTAGTATGCCATGAACACACGTGATATGTTAGAGGTTCATTGAATGAAGCCCCCGTACTCTCTCTCTCTATATATCACTCTCAATGCTTCCCTCTATATCCCTCTCTCTCTCTATCCCGCATATGTTTCCCTCATGCATCCCTCTCTCTCTATCCCCCACCTCTCCCCCTATTCCCTCTTTCTCTCTCTCTAACACACACTACTACCCTCCTCTCTCTCTCTCTCTCTCTCTCTCTCTCTCTCACACACACACACACACACACACACACACACACAGTCTCTCTCTAACCCCCCTCTCTTTTTCCTTCTATCTCCATTTCGCCATCCCTATCTCTCCATCCCTCCGTCTCCCCTATCCCTCAGTTTCTTTCTCTCACTATCACTTTCTCTCTCTCCCCTTCCCTGATTCCACTTCTCTCGACCCATTTCCTTATCCCTTTCTATTTCTCTCCCTATCTATCCCTTCCCCTATCTCTATCCCTCCCTCCCCATTTATTGAATAAATTCATTAGTTTTATCCTCATTAAATTCATTCATAGATTCCTTGACATGAGGAAAAGAAACAAATTGGATTTCAATAAAATTAAGTAATCTTTTGTAATATACGATATGTGTTTGTGAGGTATGAATTTTCATGCATTCTCTTGGGCCAAGACCAGGTAGATCACAACATATGCATGTGCCCTTTAACAATACATACACATATAGAAAATCTTATGTTAACTACTAACCTAATGGTAATCAACAATTGTTGGGAACTAATATAGAATATTAATATATTTCACATGAACATTAATATATTAATATATGTGAAACATGCATAGTATATTAATCTTCTATATTTCACTAGAAGATTAATATATTTATGCCCACACACTCTCCCTATCACATAGTTTTTCTCACCCCCTTTTCCTATCCCTTTAGACTCTCCCTCTTTGTGTCTCTCTCTCTTTGACGTCACTATATATTTCTCTCCCTATTCCTCCCTATTCCTCCCCTCCATCTTTGTCTTCCTTCTCCCATGAGAGTGCAGCCAGAATGTTCAAACATTAGTAAGGCAAGAATGTTCTTGTCCTTACCATCCCCACTCGTCATTACCATATTCGATGTTCAAGTAGGAATGCACACACATTATTAACGAGTGCATGTTATTAACACATGTGCACTTTCAACCTTAATATCCTCTCTCATTACCCTTCCTTTTTGCATGGGGTAGATGTTGGAGCATAAACATGCACATGTTTTTAACGCATGTGCATTTGTATTTGTAGAAGAGAAAAACACACTTTTTGTTGCCATCATTTTGTCTTAGTATGTTTAACACTCACATCCACAAATACCATGAAAATATTCTATTGCAGTTGGTGGTTTTTTTTCAAGTTATTTCCTAAACTATTTTTTATGTAGTCTTGCTCTTTTAGAACCTTTTAGAGATGGTAAACTTATGTAATCAATCAATAAATTCTAGAAGGAAGTTGCTTCCCCCTGAAAAGGTTTAAGAGACAAGAGAAAAGGCAAGTTGGGGTATGGAGAAAAATATGCATCTAACCATCACCAGCTCAAATCCTTCAACAATGAATTCCACAGTGTACTATAATTTGTTTCCACAATGGAAGCTTATGCATCCAATGGAGGCCAGTCAAATTCCAACATTAAGCAATATTCCAGACAATATTCCATCAACAAGAAATGGCATAATTGAAGAAGACATTCAAATTTTTCAAGATGCTAAGTATCGAGAGGGTGAAATTAAAAGATTGAATAATTTACAACCTTCTAGTGAAGAGAATCATACAAATGAAACAATTTTCCATCTCACTCTCAATCTTGACCATCGGGTGAATGAAGTGCTACAATCTCTTAGTCAAGGGATCAACACTTCATGTCCACCTTTCTCACCTCAACTCTCAAATGCATGAGAAAAAACTCATAGATGTATTCATGTGGAAGAAAGTTCTCTAACATTCCTTGAAGGTAAGTTACATAAACTAACTATTTATTGGAAATGCAATAAAATATTGAAATAATTTTTTTAATCAAAAAGTGATGCAGCTAAATGTCAATTATCTTTGGATTTATTAAAAATCACCTTGTTTAGTTGTTGTTACGATAATTTTAGGCATAAATATAGTTACAAGTACAAACACGAGTAATTATATCATTAGAAAACTTCAATATTCTTTCAATACAATTGGAAGGACTACTCTTCCAAAAGATCATAATGCAACTTGTCATGTGCTATCATAATCTATTGTAAACAAGTCCATAAGGCAACATCATTTGATGTCACAGACGTCTCATATTTTTCAATTAAATATAAAAGGTCTTCGAAAGTATTCTATTGCAATAGAAAAAACTTGACAACCTAGGTTAAACAAATTATTGGGCCTTCCTTGGTAAGTTATCTTGCTCAAACATGAAATTAATTGATGTTGTTAAGGAACTAGTGCAAAATTATTGGCATGAAAGTAATAGATCTTCATCTAATCAAAAAGATGTTCCAAAGTTGAGAAAAGGTTGTAAAGATCATCAAACCCATGTTAAGAACTTCCTTGACATGACACAAACAAAAATCTATGAGAGATTCAAGGAACAACATATGGAATTGAACATGTGTCAAAGATATTTTAAGAAATTCAAACCTTGGTATGTTAGAATATGCACATATCATAACACATGTTATTGCATATACAATGTAGAATTTGATTATTTTTATGCCACATATGTACACATCCATTGTGTTTTGTATCCTAACATTATGTAATATTGCTTTTCCATACCGCCACCAATTTCATTAAGAAAATTTAATCATAGCATCATGTGTCCAAGGCCTGATGGAGAAAGATATTATGCAACATATTGTTCAGATGGGACATAATCCAAATGCATTGGATTTGCATTATTGATTCGGTGCATTCATGAAAATGAAGAGCACGGATTTGGAGGATGATATTAAGTAGATATGCAGAGATTCATATATGCTACCTATGAAATCGCTAGTGGTAAATAAAGAAAAAAGATTACATTGGTGAAGTCTCAGTAAGTTAAGGTAGCATTATTTCTTATTATGCAATTTCAAATTCAACAAATATATTTTTTCGTATGACCTTAGTTTTGTAACATTAGGTATGAGTATGTGATTTCAAGAAGGATTTTTTTTACAAAATTGAAGCATTTGTTCAACTTGTGAATGTAGCACAATGGAAAGATGTGCAATTTTGACTATGTAGGGACATCATTCCCCTTGGAACTATATTGTCAATTATGGATTTTGTTGATAACTACACCTTTCAACCATAGAATGAGATCTAGATCCAATATTATCATTTAGCTCAAATTAGATAACATATAGGAATGGGCCAAATAGCAGCAATGGGAGGATGATAATAATAAAGGATATTTTTTTTTACTTAAGTATCGATAGGCACCATGACCTAGATTATGAGCAACTTTAATTTCATGTGTTTTATGATCACTTGAAAGATAGAAATGGTTTGATTAGATAGTTGTGCAAGCTAGCTCAAAAATTCCCATGTGTTCCAATGGTTGAGTATATTGCACAAAACATACAATGTGCCCCATATTTGGAACTACTTTGAGATTGGGTATGGGAAAGGTTAGTATGATTGGCCTAGGGAATGCATTAAAAATACACTACAAAGGGAGGAGTTGAAGTGTACGGGAAATCAACATATTTGAGATGCAAAATCTATAGTCCAATGGTGCTCTACAATAATGTCAAATGGAGTAAATGAGTAGCAAACATCAACAAGGATAGGTCATGTGTGAACAAATCTCTAGGAAGTGGCCAATATAGATTGGTCACATTCATACCATTACAATAAAATACATTTCAATCATGCACTTTATTTAGTTTGCAGCTCAGACAACTATCTTTTCGAAACACAGACATGAAAATTGACTTGCTTTTATGGAGCGTGTAGTAGTGATGAATGGGATGTGTTATGAAACCTCTCACAAAAAGATATAAAAGAGAGATAAATGCCTTAGAATTCAGCCTCTTCGAGGGGGCAACCTCCTTTACATTACACAAATGAACAATTCCTGGATGATACAAATGACAAGACCTCCTTTCTATATATAGGAGTCTAAGGGTTCATAATATAAGGGCACAATAATAACAATAATGGGCTTCTATGGGGCACAATAATAACAATATGGAGACTACATGGGAACAAAAATATAATAAGGGGGTTGTATCTAATAACAATAAGGGGTTACACTAGTAGTATAGGGACCTAACATGCCCCTCTCCTTCAAAAAGTGTTGTCCTCAACGCTTGAGTAGTTCTTTATGCTTCTGTATAAAATTCTTGTCCTCCCATTTGGAATCTTTAGCGGGTAATTTCTTCCACTTGATGAGATACTCTGAAATTGATCGATTTTGTAGCTATCGGGTTCTTGTTTCTGTGACTGCTCCAGGTTCCAATATGATTTTTCCTTCCTTGTCAAGCTCTGGCAATATTGTTTGAAATGGGATCTTCTGCAACTTTTGAATGAGTGGCCACAATTCTTCGTCCTTCTTCCATTCATCCCTTTCTTTATTTATCCAATCTGGTTGGATAATTGAAATAGTACAAATCAATGCTTCCACATCCGCATCCTTTCTTGAGAGTGCATCTGTAACAACATTTTGCTTCCCTTTCTTGTGGATGATTTCAAAGTCATAACCCAACATATTTGTGACCCCTTTTTTCTATTCTTCTAAAGATAATCTTTGTTCTAAAAAGTATTTAAGACTATCATGATCCATTTTTACCTTGAAGTGTCTTCCCATTAGGTAGGGTCACCATTTCTTAAGTGCATGTAGTATTGCCATCATTTCCTTCTCATAAATAGCTTTGTGTAAATACTTTCCTTTGATTGGACGAATTTCGAAAGCAATGGGTCTTTCATCTTGCATTAAAACAACACCAATTCCATTTCCTGAAGCATCACATTCCACAATAAAGATTTTTATGTGTTGGGTTGTGTTATATTCTTTCCACGACTAGCCGACGTAATTTACAGTGGGGTTAAAGGGGGCCGGAGCCCCCCCTTCATTGTGCCAACTGCATAGCGAGGGGGTCATAGGGGGGTTTGAGGGGGGAGGTTAGCCCCCCTCTACGGGGTCTGGGGCAGCGCCCCGAGGAAAAATTTTTAGACCCTATATTAGGTTCGACAGACCTACCTATGGTTTTGTGCATGGTTTTCACACATGGTTTTGGATGCGATGGTTTTCGGTCCATGGTTTTGGATGTGATGGCTTTTGGTCCATGGTGTTGGATGCTTGAGCATATATAAATATGTATTGTAACATTGAAAGGAAAATAATGAAATATCAATCTGGTAGTCTCGGTTTTGGGATCCAGGGGAAAATCTTTGTGTATATTTGTTTTATGTGTTATCATTGGTCTCGCATCATTTATTTTCTATGTTTTAGAATTCTTATGCAGGTAATTTCTATACAGGTTTAAAACCTACATTTGGTATCAGAGTTGTTTTGGCTTCAAGGGGACACCTTTGTTGCTAAGGGGTTTCACTCGGGCTTATGGTACACCCTGTCCAGTGGGAGATCTGCAGGATCGATTCTGGTTGTGAAAGAAGATGGCGAGCAATGGAAAGATAGAGATCGAGAAATTTAATGGTCAAATTTTTGAGTTGGGGAAACTCAAGATGGAGGATCTGTTGGTGGACAAAGATTAGTGGATCATAGTAGATTCGGGTACTAAACCAATGGGAGTGTCTGATGAAGAATGGAAGAAGTTGGATCGAAAGGCAAAGAGCACAATACGATTTTGTATCTTAAATTCAGTATTGCTGAATGTATCAAGGGAAGCTATGGCGAAGGCTTTGTGGGACAAGTTAGGGACTTTGTACCAATCTAAGTCTCTGGTGAATAAACTGTTCCTACGGAAAAAGATGTATACCTTGAGGATGAAAGATGGAGACTCGGTGACAGAGCATCTAAACACATTTAATACTGTGGTAAGTCGATTATTATCTGTTGATATTAAAATTTCAGATGAAGATAAGTGCATCAGTTTGTTGTGTTCTCTACCAGATTCGTGGGATAGTCTGGTTATTGCAATAGGTAACAATGCAACTGCCTTGCAGTTTGATGAAATAGTCTCATCCTTACTGATGGAGGAGATGAGACAGAAAAATATGGAGAGCTAGAATGGTGATGCCTTGTCTGTACGAGGACGGTCCCAGAACAGAAACAAAAATAAGTCATCGAGTGGGAGATCTAAATCTCCAGGAAAACCTGTAAAGGTGGTTTGCTGGAAATGCGAAAAGGAAGGGCACTACAAAAGGGAATGTAAATCTAAAGCTCCTGACAAATGAAAGGGATCTGATGATGCTCCTTCTACAGAGGCGAAAACCACCTCAAATGAAGGTGGGGATGTGTACTTGGCTATTTCAAGTACACATGTAGATCATGAGGCATGGTTGATTGACTTAGGTGCATCCTTTCACTTCACTCCCCATAGAGAGTGGTTCTGCGAGTATGGGAAATATGATGGTGGTGATGTCTTCTATGATAGGAAGGATAGAATCGTTGGTCGCAGAAAAGTAAAGTCGAAGTTGCAACGTGGAAGGGTTAGAACACTTTTAAGTGTTCTGCATATTCCTACATTGGCCAAAAATCTTATTTCTGTAAGCAAGTTGGTTGATGCAGGTGTAAAAACAGTGTTCGAGAAGGATACCTGCAAGATGGTTCGAGGATCACTGGTATTGATGCATGGAGTTTGAATTGGAACTCTGTACAAGCTGGAAGGTAGCATTGATGTTGATGGGTGCAACAGTTCTATGGTTCCTAAAAGTGGAGCAGAAAATCTAGTGGTCTCTAGAGAGAAGACCATGCTGTGGCATCGAAGGCTTGGACATATTGGAGAGAAGGGCCATCAAATACTTCATGGTAAAGGTATGGTAGAAGGTATGAGTAATAACTCTCTGGATTTTGATTTCTGTGAAAATTGTGTATATGGGAAGCAGAATCGGGTAAGTTTCCCCTCTGGTGGTAAGAGGGCGAAATAGATATTAGAGCTTGTGCACAGTAATGTGTTTGGGCCTGTGAAGGTTCCATCACTGGGTAAGTTTGTGTACTATGTATCATTTGTAGATGACTTCTCAAGGAATACGTGGATATATTTCCTTAAGAAGTAATCTGAAGTCTTTGACAAGTTTAAATAATTTAAGGCTTTGGTGAAAAACCAGACAGAGAAGAAGATAAAGATGTTGAGGACAGATAACGGTGGAGAGTTTTACAGTAAGGAATTTGAAGAATTCTGTAAGAAGTGTGGTAGAGCACGACAGAATACTAGTCCATATACACCTGAGAAAAATGGAGTTGTAGAAATAATGAACAAGACATTGATGGAAAGGGCAAGAAGCATGCTCAGTGGTGTCAGGTTAGGACAAGAATTATGGGATGAGGCAGTGGAGACAACATGTTACCTGGTCAGCATATCACCTTCATCAGTGTTGGAGGATAAGACTCCACAAGAGGTATGGACTCGTAAAAAAGCCTCTCTTTCACATCTGAGGGTATTTGGATGTGATGCATATGTACATGTTCCAAAGGATAAAAGAACCAAGTTGGATAGTAAATCTGAAAAGTGCATCTTTATTGGGTATAAGGATGGTTTAAAGGGTTATAAGCTTTGGAACCCAGTAACAAGGAAGGTTGTGTATAACTGAGATGTGGTGTTTAGAGAGGTGAAAGATGTTATTAAACATGAAGTCCCATCAAAGGAACCTGAGAAGATAGAGTTTGAGCTAAAGGAGGAAGAATCAGACTCTACAGCAGAAGAGAAATAAAAATATGAAAAACCACAAACTTCGGTTGTGAGAAGATCAGTTCAAAAAAGAAGGTAGCCAGAAAGGTATAGTCCATATGCTTTCTGTTCAAATTTTTCTTTACCTATTACTGATGACGATCCCATAACTGTGAAGGAAGCAGTAGATTCAGAGGATGGAAAACTCTGGAAAGAGGCCATGGTTGATGAAATGGAATCTTTGCACAAAAAAAAGGCTTGGGATCTAGTGGAGATGTCGGCTAGAAGGAAACCCATTGGCAACAAATGGGTGTTCAAGAAGAAGACAAATGTAGAAGGAAAGGTGGAGAAATACAAAGCTCGGTTGGTAGCAAAAGGTTATTCCCAAGTGTTGGGAATTGATTTTGGTGATATTTTTTCTCCTGTTTCCAAGGTAGATTCTATTAGATTACATTTATCTGTTGCTGCTGCTTTTGATTTTGAGGTAGAACAGATGGATGTGAAGACAACATTTCTTCACGGGGATCTGGAAGAAGAGATCTACATGAAGCAACCTGAAGGCTTTGCGGTGAAGGGTAAGAAAGAACCGGTATGCAAGTTAAGGAAGTCTATGTATGGGTTAAAACAATCACCAAGGATGTGGTATCAGAAATTTGATACATTTATACAGGGACTTGGCTTCACCAGAAGCAAAGCCGATCATTGTGTGTATTTTAAATTAATTGGTGACTGTATTATTTATTTGGTCTTGTATGTGGATGATATGTTGCTGGTTGGAAATGACAAAGAAATTATCCACGATCTGAAGACCCGATTGTCCTCCAAATTCGACATGAAAGATCTTGGTGCTGCAAACTATATTTTGGGCATGGAAATTAAAATATCTCAGGCAAAGAGGAAGCTCTGGTTAAGCCAAAGGAAGTATGTCGAGACAATACTGCAGAGGTTTAATATGCAGGATAGTAAACCAGTGAAGGTTCCTATTCCTGTAGGTGTGAAGTTATCTACTGAAAAGTGTCCCAAGACATAAGAAGAGGAAAAGGACATGTCTCGTGTTCCATATGCAAGTGCAGTCAGTAGCCTGATGTATGAAATGGTCTATACCAGACCAGACATTACACATACAGTGGGAGTCTTGAGCAGGTTTATGTCAAAACCATGGAAGGAGCACTGGACAACAGTGAAGCGGGTTTTCAGGTATTTGTGTGGAACAAATGATTATGGTTTCTGTTACCAAGGAAGACCAGGATTTGACATAGTGTTGGATATTCATGGCTTTGTTGATGCAGACTGGGCTAGAGATCTAGATCATAGAAGATCTACAAGTGGGTATGTGTTTAACCTATTTAGAGGTGCAATCAGTTGGATGAGTAAGAAACAATATGTAGTGGCACTATCAACTACAGAGGCAGAACACATGGCAACCACTCATGCAAGCAAGGAAACTATTTGGTTGCAAAGATTATGTTCAAGTATGGGGTTAGTACATGGAGCTATAAGGATAGAATGTGGCAGCCAAAGTGCATTTTTCTTGGCAAAGAACCCTGCTTATCATTCAAAGACAAAGCACATTGATGTTCAATATCACTTTGTGAGGGATATGATAGAAGACAAAAAGGTGTTGTTGGTAAAGGTGGGCACTTTGAAAAAAATTACAGATGCATTGAAAAAATATCTGAGCTCTGAGAAGTTCTCTTGGTGTAGAGAAACAATGGGCATTTTAGGGCTGGATAAATGACTATGCTCTCCTATGGCCCCCTGTGGAAAAAAATCAACAAGTGGGAGAATGTTGGGTTGTGTTATATTCTTTCCATGACTGGGCGAGGTAGTGTACGGGGGGGTTAGAGGGGAGGCGGAGCCCTCCCTTTGTTGTGTCGACTGTGCAGTGGGGGGGTCATAGGGGGTTTGAGGGGGGTGGTTAGCCCCCCTCTAAGGGGTTCGAGGCAGTGCCCTGGGAAATTTTTTTTGGACCCTATATTAGGTTGGGCGGACCTACCTACGGTTTTGTGCATGGTTTTCGCACATGTTTTTAGATGTGATGGTTTTCAGTCCATGGTTTTGGATGCAATGATTTTCAGTCCATGGTTTTGGACATGATGGTTTTCGGTCCATGGTTTTGGACGCGATGGTTTTCGGTCCATGGTTTTGGACGCGATGGTTTTTGGTCCATGGTATTGGATACTTCGGCATGTATAAATATGTATTGTAACATTGAAAGGAAAATAATGAAAAATCAATATGGTAGTCCTGGTTTTGGGATCCAGGGGAAAATCTCTGTGTATATGTGTTTTATGTGTTATGCTCTCACATTGTTTATTTTCTGTGTTTTAGAATTCGTATGCAGGTAATTTCTGTATGGGGTTAAAACCTACATTGTGAAGTCTGACGTAGCTAAGACTGGTGGTTGGCACATTGCCTCTTTAAGATGTTTGAAGGCCTTTGTTGCTTCTGGAGTCCATGGAAATGCATCTTTCTTCAATAATGTTGTTAGAGGTGTTGCTATTCTCCCATAATTCTTGATAAACTTGCGATAATACCCTATCAACCCGAGAAATCCTCACAGATGCTTTATTGATGTGGGGATTTTCCATTCCTTAATGGATTTAATTTTGCTAGGGTCTACCTTAACACCTTCATGAGATACAATATGACCCAGATATTCCACCTCTTGTACTCCAAAGAAACATTTGGAGCTTTTTGCATATAATTGTTTCTCCTCTGATAGTTTGAGCACCCTGTCAACATGTTGAACATGATCCTTCCAAGACTTGTTGTAGATTAGTATATCATCAAAAAATACTAGCACAAATTTTCTAAGGAAGGGTTTGAAAATGGAATTCATCAAACCTTGAAATGTAGAAGGTGCATTGGCAAGGCCAAAAGGCATGACCAAAAATTCATAATGACCCTCATGAGTTCTAAATGTTGTTTTCAGAATGTCTTTAGTCTTCATTTTGATTTGATGATATACTGAACGAAGATCCTACTTGGTGAAGTAAATTGATCCATACAATTCATCCAATAATTCATCAATGACAGGAATGGGAAATTTATCTTTAATAGTGAGATTTTTGAGCTCCCTATAATCCGGACACATTCGCTATGATCCATCCTTCTTTTGCACCAATACTAATGGAGCAGAGAAAGAACTTTGACTAGGTTGAATTATACCAGCCTCTAGCATTTCTGTAACCATACGTTCAATTTCACTCTTTTGGGCATAAAGATATCTGTACGGATTGATGTTTGGAGGAACACTTTCTGGAATCAAATGAATAGCATGATCATGATCACGAATAAGTGGGAGGCCTTTGGGAGTCTCAAATACCTTGGAATTATTGTCCAAGAATTTTTGGAGATATGGAGAAATAGATGATTTCGATGTGGGAACTTCTAGCGAACATAATTGTGTAATTACGCCTCATTGTTCATTCTTTAGAATCTTTTTCATACCGTTAGAGATGATTATCTTTCCCGGTTTCCCTACAATACCCCTTGATTCAACTTCCTTTCCTTTCGCACAAACGTTCTTGAAAATTAAAAGATATTGTACCCAAGGATTGTAGCCATTGGACTCCTAGTACAACATCAACACCACCCATTGGAATGGAAAGCATTTGGCTATTCAATACATATTCTCCCATGGATAGCTTGATATTATGGCACTTTCCAGAGCAATTTATGGTTCCTCCACTTGCAACCATCACTTGACACTCTAGTGCTGGATATAGGAAGCAATTCAATTCCTTGTCTATCTTACAATGAATAAAATTATGGGTACTTCCCGATCAACACTATTACTTTTTTCTTCTTGATATGTCCTTCTATCTTGATAGTTTGAGGAGTGGTAATTCCAACCGATGCATTACAAGATATGGTCAGATTCATTTCTTCTTTATCTATGGTTTGTTCCTGGAGTATATCCTCTTCTTTTGACATTTCTTGTTCCTTTTCTTCCTCCTCTTCACAATCTATGTAGAATAATTTCTTCTCAACACACTTATGACCTTTAGTGTATTTGCTATCACAACTGTAACAAAGCCCTTTTGCTCTTTTTTCTTCCAATTGTTGTGGTGTCAACCTTGTAGGTTTTGGAAGGCTAGGGGCAACAACACTTCCATCTTTATAATTATGAGTGGTAGGCTTCCTGGTTGCCATAATTTTTCTTTCCATTTTTCTTGCTAACCTGAATACCTTCTCTAATGAATCAGGTTCCCAAAGGCGAACCTCAAGTTGGATATTATCCTTTAAAGTCTCTATGAACACATCAATCCTATGCTCCTCTGGAATATATTTTACCCTTATGTTCAATTTTTGGAAGTCCTCAATGTGCTCCATCATTGAATCCTTTTGTTTGAGATGTATCAATTGGCTAAAAAAGGTGTTGCTTTTTGTATTCTCATAATGTGCCATCATTTCTTCCATAAAAATTTCCCAAGTGACAATTTTTTTACGAGATCAAAGCCATCAATACCATACAAACTAATTTGGTTCTAAATATAAAGTTGCAATATGTACCTTTTGTGTGTTTTGCACATTATGGAGATCAAAAAATTGCTCCATCTGTAGTATCCATGTTCTGGGATCCTTGCCATCAAACTTCCTCAATCGGTTTTTGGAACATGGTGGGTCTTCAATCCAACATTAGAGTCTATGAAATCGTGATTAACATTTATTTTATTCTCGTCATGAGTTTCCTTAACTACCCTTTCACCATTAGTAACCATTTCTTGTATCAATGTATTCAAATTTATCTTCAATTCTTCCATCTTAGCGTCCATGCCATTCATCTTAGCATCCATGCCATTCATCTTAGCTTCCATGACATCCATCTTAGATTCCACGCCATCCACCTTAACTTGCACACCATTCATATTAGCTTCCACGCCATTCATGTTGGCTTCAACTACCTTTTGTGAGAGTGAAATTTGTTGTACTTGGTCTTGTAATTTTGATATATCATGTTGCATTTCTTCCTCTTCTTCATGAGTCATGCTAGAGCTTTCAGGTTGCTTACTAGGTGTTTCCATTTTATTTCTTCAGGGCATCGATTAATGCTAATAATTCTTCACTATTCCCTTTGAATTCCTTGAAACTAATTTTTCAAACCAATCTGATGCAAAATTTTAAAAAAACTACACACCTTTTTTTTCACTTTATAAGAGCTCGATATTGAATCTATTGTATCTCTATAACTGCGGATCTCAAATATCATAAATCACGTCCTACAGTAGCCCTTTGAATCCTCCTTCTAATCCCGCAAGTCTGATCAAGATTGGATTCTCCAAGGAAGAGTTATGCCAAATCTCCCACGGTGACCTTATTATATACCAGTTCAGTAGAGTGAAATTTTATGAAGTGCCACATGTCACTGTTTCAACCTTAGTACCTGAAACTGATATACAGAAAACTACAGTCTGTCCTCTTTCTAAAAACTCTTACGAAATTTCAATCTGATGCTCAGAAAAAAAAAGTTATGACGATTTTCCCTAGGTCACCTGTTTGGAATGTAATTCAGGAGTCTGCAAAAACACTAACTTCCTCAGATAATATCTCCAAAAATATAGTGAGACAAGCTCTGAAATTTGGACCCGACGTTCAAAATGATTTCGTCTCAAATGTGTGTTTTTTGTAGCTTTTGAAACGTCGCAGAAAAATAGTTATAGTGAAAATTCCACGATGACCTGTTTGGAGCAGCGACACCCTAGAATCCAAAGCTCTGATACCAAATGTTATGAAACCAGCTCACAAAAAGATAGAAAAAAGAGATAAACGCCTTAGAATTTAGCCTCTTCAAGGGGGAAACCTCCTTTACATTACACAAATGAACAATTCCTAGAAGATACAAATGACAAGACCTCCTTTCTATATATAGGAGTCTAAGGGGTCATAATATAATCAGAGCCGACATAACAATAATAATGTAGGGGCACAATAATAACAATATGGGGACTACATGGGAACAAAAATATAATAAGGGGGTTGTACTAATAACAATAAGGGGTTACATTAGTAGTATAGGGACCTAACAGGATGATTGTGAACAAATGGATTGGGTCAAGGAATTGGATCATGTATCACTTGTCGTAGCCTCATGTTGTTATTGAAACAACCCTACTAGAGAAAGGTGAATCAACCATTTCAATAGAGTATAACCATATATTTGATCTTATACAACCAAGTGCATATATCTCACATCATATATTAGTTTCATTTATGTTTTTGGTTTAACTATGTAATATCAAGCTCCTAGAAATTTTCATTTGGTTGTGTGCATTGGATTTTTTGTAAGACACATATATGTAATTGTTTATAGGACACACATATTTGCATTTAACAATTATGCTATGGAAGTGTTGAAAAGACCAATGTCCTCCAGGTGTGGTGGATGCCACTACAAAGTGTGTTGAAGGTGTGTAGATGGAATAGGTCACCATATTACTGAACCAGTTCAAGTAAGACTACCTTGATATCCAGGACAAGAACATGGAATTCCACTAAGCTTGGATAAAAACTTTGATCACACTTACTATGTGAAAAATCCTAAAATATGTCACCTTCCACAACACAATCAAGCCTAACATTGTTATACCTAGGTTCGGTAGTTATGGTTTACTACCGACAAAAAGATACAAGAGAAAAATAATGTAATTTTCAAGTTATGAGTCATGTTATTAAGAAAGTATTTCAAATTCTAGTACATACAGTGAGAGCATATGGCCCATTGACATGCTTCTACACCAATCCGTACTCTATGTACATTCAGGCTAAGGATAATCTAGATCGAACATGGCTATAATGCATATACAAACTTGACAAGGAGATTGTATCACAACTTATCAATGACTGGACATAAGAATAGAGAGTACCAGTACCCAACGTATTAGTGCCAAATGTATTTGTGTTAGATATATAGGTATATTTAGAGGATGTCAACTTTGAGATGGAGACAAATATAGAGGTCATGCACACGAATGACCAACCAGGAGGGTAGGTTATGCCCTAAATAGAACCTCAGTTTGAACCACCGTCGAAATAACTAACACAACAACGTCCAATCACACCATAGTGGGATCCAAAGAAAGAAGAGATAGCGTCATAGAAGGAGAAGAGGCCCATGCTAGGCCAATATATAGGCACAAGGAAAAATATGAAATAAACCAAGCCAAATGGGGTTGACCCAAGTATATCAAAGGATTATTTGGATAGGTTGGCTACTCAATTGAAGGAGTTGATCGAACAGGGGACTATGCCCCTTTTCAACACTATCAAAAGGAAAACAAGAGAAAAGGGAACTACAGGACTGCACTAGAAACAACTAGAACCACTGTGCATAATAATAGAAGCATCAAGGGTGACAACTCCTACACCCAATGCACTCAAACCATTGAAATTCATAGAAGCAACCGGCATGCACCTTGAATTAGAGACTCAACCAAAACCATTGTATCGCTCTACAATGTCCTCAAAACCTCACACACTAGCTTAGCCATTGGTCACAATTCACTTTTCCAATACTGAAGTTCAATAGTGTGCATAAGTCTTACTACATCTAGACATGATCATCTCACAATTACCCATGTCTATTCTAAACTATTTATAACATTCCATTGCATAAGAGATTGAAGTTAGAGCACAATAAAAAATAGTGGACCTATTCCAAATGATTGTGGGACACCAAGCATTACAAGAGGCATAAACCCAAGTAAAGGAGGCCATACATTAAGCAGAGGCCAAAGAAGATATGCATTGGTGAGTTGTCAAAGTTGTTTACTGTAAAATGCCTTGGGTACACATGTAGGTGGATGCTCCTTCAAAAGAAAATTATCCAAGATAGAATAGGTTTTCCATGGCCTGAAGGCAAGGGTAGAAGAATTACAGCTGCAAATAAATCCTACCACCCCACTAGAGGAGATTGAAAATAGAGGAACAGAAAAAACTGTAGCCAAGTCTCAAAAAAAATCCCAAGAAATTGAAAAGGAATGTACCCAAATTTATGAGGTAGGAGTCAGGTTATGGAACAAACTATAGGATAGCATCAACCTCAAGGACCTTGGTTCTCAGATTTAGATTGTTGAACAATAAAATGAGACCATTTGTAGTAGTCTTCTATCCCTACCCGCATAATAGTGGTGTGTTTCCATGCTTGAGAGTACAACACTAGGCTACCAAATAAATCAATGGAGAGTGGAGCATTAACAGTTGGCACATAAGGTTAAGATATTATATGATGAAGCAATGTAGGTCATTGATGGCCTTATTTTTGCAAAGATCCTGGTGCATAACATTATAGTTAGGATTGAACCATTCTTCCAATCTCCCCCAGTACAAAGAGACATTGTTGCCAACATTCTTGCAATAGTGGTTAAGGTCGATACCACTACGTACCAAGCCAAGGAAAAATTTGAGAAAGGTGTGACCAATACTGCAGAAGTCCTCCCTTCCCTTAGAAAAAAATAGCAATGGAGTGGTTCAAGGATAAGCCACAAATAGTGTTGGGATATTGTTGGGAAGAAGAAGGGATAAGGGAAAAAATTTAGAAATTTTGATTGTGTGGAAATACTATGCAAGAAGGGATGGATACTATGAGTAGAAAACTATGTCAAGGCTCAACAGAGCGCACAGTGGCTCGACAAGTTGATACTCAATAAATTGCACAGATGTATGGTAGACTGATATCTGGGATTCCTCACAATGCTCTATGGATGAATATCATGAAGATAAATGTAGTGAGGTTTTGGAAGAGTGTTTTTGTAGATATTGTTTTAATTTGTACCTTATGGAATTGGCCAGTTTCATGTTATGAATATCTACTTTTTGAGTTTTCTATCAAACTCATGAAATTATGTACCAATATGTTTCAATTAATAAGAATAATGAGCTCGTTAAGAGTTTTGGCCTTAGATATATGTTTTTGATGTGTAATGTTATAACTATGTGGTATCATAAAGGATGAACCATGTTTATGTTATTTCATGTCAAAGTAATATTGTTTATATGCTTTATAGATCTACCGAAGAATAAGTTTCTCATATAAATTGTGTGATATATGCAACCCATTTCATATAGATATAGATATATATATATATATATATATATATATATATATATATATATATATATATATATGTATATATATATATGTACATATATATATATATATATATATGTATATATATATATATATATATATGTATATATATACATATATATATATACATATATATATGTATATATATATATGTATATATATATATATGTATATATATACATATATATGTATACATATATATATATATATATATATGTATATATATATATATATATACATATATATATATATATATATATATATATATATATATATATATATATGTATGTATGTATATATATATATATATATATATATATATATATATATATATATATATACATATATATATATATATATACATACATACATACATATATATATATATATATATTTCAAACATTGTAATGTGCATGGTAAAGAATAAGATTGTGTGTTTATGTTATAGGGTTATATGTGACAAAGTATAATGGCGATAGACTTGCTTAGGTCATTGTGAACCAGAATCGCCTCCTATGACCCTATCTCCCTACATAACCTACACATTTTTTGCAATCCCATTGCATATCTTGAGTGGGACCTCATCTACTTGCAGAAATTGACAATGTTGGTATCCATGGGGGTATTTTTGGTAAACTCTTAAACCCTGATTCATTTCCCCTTCCAAGTGCCAATAATAGTCATAGAAATTAAATGGTTGGTAAATGCCAATATCCATTAATTAATAATTGTTACATTTAATTATGCAAGGAGTTATTTCTTTGTGATCTCATGCCTGATTGAGATCACCAGACAACAAAAGGAAAGACCAATAGAGATATAATAGTGTCCCAACCCAAATGATCAAACATGCATCAAGTAGTTGGTTCTATATACTACAAGGAAATATGTGTGCACCTAGCCTCCTCGCAGGTTGGGGAAGGATTTTGGGTCTGATACAAATTCTTGCTCTCCACTCGAGCGATTTACCTCCTCCACTCCTGATCTCGATCCCTACACATAACCAAAAACAAATAGAGACAATAAGTAGCCTTCCTCAGAAGATCGTTAGATCAAAATATCATAGAAACAACTATAAAGCATGCTAAATACAAATAGGTACAGTGAAAGAACAAATGTTTCTATTAATCATATACGTGAAAGTAAATCAATATACCTTCAAAAAATAAGATCCTCTCCTCTAACTTGTAGTATGGTCTCCTCTCCCAATACAACAGAGCTCTTGTGATATAGTTTGGATACTCCCCTCTTACCCCCTTTCCTCTTGGTGAGATTATATATGCTCATTCTATCCATTGGGAGAATGTATCTAGACACCTAGCAGCTTGAGAAGTTAGGAAACTTATACAATAATGAACCCCTAGCCAACTTATACACAAGTGGGTCAAGTTGATTTCCTTGTGAATGGAAAACTATAGAAACCTTTTTCACAATTATGAATTTTTTCTCAATTATCTCAATTATGAAATAATTATTATCTCATAATTATAATATTTTGGTGAAATAATTATGAGAACTAATTCAATCATGTAATTCCACCCTTTTATCATGGGATAAATCTCACATAAGTAAAAGAAAAGGTGAAAATGGGTGCATTTTAGCTAAACAACTTAGGTAAGATGATATTGGGGTCTCTCACTATAATGAAGTGAAAAATAGGGTTTTAACAAAAATAAGCATTAAAAAACTTACTTCATGATACATCTCAATTTGTTAAAATTTAAAAATCATAAAAAAAACTAAATTATAGAGTTAAAAAAACACGGAACAAGATCCTTAACCATGGAGATATACCCCCACGTTACCATGGAGAGTCTTAATATGTGGAGGCTAAATCCCTACCATCCACCTAATCTAGCCTAGATCTGTCTAATTTCGAATCTATCATGCCCCCAGAGGGATCAAAGGTGCAAACATTTTTTTTGGAGTGTACAATATTACTAACTAATTACTAATGTATTATGATATATATATATATATATATATATATATATATATATATATATATATATATATATATATATATATATATAACGAGAGAGAGAGAGAGAGTCAAGTTGATTTCCTTGTGATTGGAAAACTATAGAAACCTTTTTCACAATTATGAATTTTTTCTCAATTATCTCAATTATGAAATAATTATTATCTCATAATTATAATATTTTGGTGAAATAATTATGAGAAATAATCCAATCATGTAATTCCACCCTTTTATCATGGGATAAATCTCACATAAGTAAAAGAAAAGGTGAAAATGGGTGCATTTTAGCAAAACAACTTAGGTAATATGATATTGGGGGTCTCTCACTATAATGAAGTGAAAAATAGGGTTTTAACAAAAATAAGCATTAAAACACTTACTTCATGATACATCTCAATTTGTTAAAATTTAAAAATCATAAAAAAAAACTAAATTATAGAGTTAAAAAAACATGGAACAAGATTCTTAACCATGGAGATATACCCCCACGTTACCATGGAGAGTCTTAATATGTGGAGGCTAAATCCCTACCATCCACCTAATCTAGCCTAGATCCGTCTAATTTCGAATCTATCATGCCCCTAGAGGGATCAAAGGTGCAAACATTTTTTTTGGAGTGTACAATATTACTAATTAATTACTAATGTATTATAATATATATATATATATATATATATATATATATATATATATATATACATACATATACATATACATATACATATACATATACATATACATATACATATAGAGAGAGAGAGAGAGAGAGAGATTTGTAAATTTAAATTATATCGCCTCAAAAATTCTTCATACAACAAAATATATCACTCTTCATACTATGTTCAATCACAACATGCCTCAAGGGACACCAGAGTTGTTGGCCATGGAAAAGGGTTTAGATAATTCAAAATAATAACAACTATCACTATGAACTTCATGACAACTAACATAGATTGACCTACAAAAAGTAAAGGACAATTGTTGGATGGCTAAACATAACATCAAGAGTTGAATGACATAGTAGGTGTTGAATCTTAAGCACTTGTTCCAGTTGGTGTTGAAGGTTTCAGATCACAATGGATATGACTTTCAAGGTGAGTAAGGAAATCATCCAAACTAGCAAGACAGGGGCGTTGGTATTGTTGCAGACATTTAATTTCATTCATGAAAGAAATTATATCATTTTTCCTTCATGTTTCTCCTTTAGGCCCCTACCCAAGAGTGTCTTCATCTACCAGTAGAGGGTAATGGATTTCAATTACTAGTTCCATCTTCTTCTGGTGTGTCCAAGGCTGGGAACCTAATTAGCTACCTTAACTTGAATTTTAGAGTCAAAGGAGGCTTGTTGTTACAAGTGGTCAAGGATTCAAGTTGATAGATTTTGTCTTGAATTTTCAGAGGAGTGGCAGAGTGAAAAATGGTTGTGACATCTTGAGCTTAGACTTGGGCTCATGTTCATCCCTAGGGACTTTTCCCACCAAACCCCCAAAGACAACACATTTGCTACTAGGACATGTTGCATTGGATTACTAGGGGCCATGATAGAATTCTCACCCAAAACATTAGAAACTAGAGGCACTAAAGATAAGAAAACCAAATATAAGTAAAACCCAAAGGAACATGATTTTTTGGGAAGGTCTTTGATGGCTTATAATGAGTTACAACATCTGGGGGTGGGGGGGGGGGGGGGGGGGGGAGGAATAAAATACTCCAAGAAGGGTCTAACAACCTCCGAGAAGGGACCAAATAAAAATCACTACTCACCTCCACACTTCTATGAGCACTACATGCCAACACCCACCAAATAGAAGTTAAACGAGTGAAGATGTTGTCAAAGTGGAAGGAATTGAACATATAAATAATTACTCAATGTTGACCAATCCACCAGGCATGCACCTGTGCCGTCATGAGAGATAATTGAAGGTTGTCATCTCATTATCTTGTAATGGATGTCTTTGTGGTTGTGATCACCACCCAACATGGTGCCTTCAATATGTTCTTCCATATTTTCCCCTCATTGTTGCTCAACGTCTATTCTATGAGTTGGACAACTGCAAACCCAAAGGCTAGTCCTCCCAAAATATTTGTACATGTGGAGTAATGGCCATGGAAAAAATTGTCTCTCGCTCCAAAGAGGAAACACACAATTTTCCACACAATCCTAAACGTTCACATTTTGGATATGAACCCTTCATTGCCTATGCCCCAAAGGAATTTTCCCACCTACTGCAGAGTTATATCTTGGGAATAGAAAAAAAAAGGTCTCTTAACCCAAAGTGCTCGAACAAAGAGTAGCCTGCCATGAGAAAGAAAGGTGGTAATAGTTGTTTGCATGTGTGTTGCATGGGGTGGAATGACCATGCCACCCTCCCACTCTCCCACCCTCTTCTTAAATGTGATTGAAGGCGGTGGGGTGGCAGACCTCACGCCCCCCATTGTCCTAAATCCAAACACCCCAATCAGGGGATTTATAATAATATTATTAAATTAATATATTAATTAATAATAATAAAATATTTAATATTTAATTATTATAAATTAATTCATATTTAATAATAACTAATTTTCTTAATTAATGTTATTAATAACATTAATAATTATTTAACATTAATTATTTTAAATTATAATGATAATATTATTTAATCATTAATAACATGATTGAGGTACCATATTCTAACCTAATGTCCATAATAACTCCAGATATTAAATACTAATGAAAGATAAAAATAAAAAATAACCTTGTTTTTAAAGAATTAAAATAATGTAAATTTCAAATGGTTAATTATGGAAAATAAATTATTAAAAATTAAATAATGATTTTAAATTTTATTTTCATAATTTAAAATCATTAAATTTTTATTTCAAATGGTAAATAGTTAAAAGGACATGTGTCAACTCCAAATTGAGTATGGATGAAATCACTCATTTCCTTCATATTGGACTGTCTCTCAACACAATTATTGATAATTAAATTAAAATTCGAAAAACCCCATTCCAAAATAAACATGTGTATAAATATAATAGAGAATATGGCTACATTCCACAACTAAAAAATAAAGTTTTGATGGTTGTTAGTATCCCTATCATAAATCAAACAATTATTGGTATCCCTTTCCTAAATCAAATATCATGTGATTATGTCTCTGGGAAACTCAATTGGTGATCAAGTAATATGAGTCTTGAGAATTTGAGAGATCCAAGGTTCAAATCCTCAAGATCCAAAGTTCAAATCCCCTTAGTTGTGACCTGGTGAAGTTCCAAAAAAGTTTTGATGGTTGTTAGTATCCCTATCATAAATCAAAAAATTATTGGTATCCCTTAAATCAAATATCACATAATTATGTCCTTGGCAGCACAATTGGTGATCAAGTAATATGAGTCTTGAGAATTTGAAAGATCCAAGGTTCAAATCCTCAAGATCCAAAGTTCAAATCCCCTTAGTTGTGACTTGGTGAAGTTCCAAAACTATACCTAACACCAAAATGTAAATAGTCTAGACTACTTCAAACATTTCAACCGTAAAAACTTGTTTTCAATTACTTTATATGATATATACGTAATTTATTTTAAACTATATATGATATATACATAGTTGAAATTAATATATACATTGAAATATTTTACATATGGACTACATTGTCCACAATAATATGTTTTTTCATTATTATCTAATTAGTTTATTTATTTTTAAAGTCGATATGAAATTATATTACATCATCTACACATCCAAAATATTTTATTTATGACTAAGCGTGAGCGAAATATTTTTGTCACGTTGTATTGTAATATCAACAAAAAAATTGAGTGACCATAGGTGAGTTTGGAATTATTGGCGTTTTATAATAATTTTAATTAACTAACTAAACATGGATATTCATTTTTGTTGTTTTATTATAGCTAACATTGTTTTTATATTTAGAGAATATTTTATTTTTATTTTAATAAGGACGCATGTCAACTCCATATGGAACTGGTAAAATCACACCTCAACTTCATACTAGGGTGGAGAATGCTCGAGAATTAACCTCTATGTGAAACAACCAAGTGTTTCATTTATGAAGGCTTTGTATAGTGATACCTTGTTTTAGATATATTTTTTGAATTTATTAAATTTAAAAATGTTTGGTATGTCTTACCACACTTCATATTTAATTTAGTTGTTAATAGTACACATTACTATTTAGGTATTGTGGACTATTAACAACCAAATTAAATATGAGGTACGTTGTAGCATATTTCTGAAATGTTATAACAACTTTTTGATCTAGTGTTTAAAAAAAAAAATCATAAAAGTAACTAAATTATAATTTTATTTATTTATTTATTTATGTTGGATTAATTCAGATAGATTTGAACCTTAAAATTGATGGTCTACATACAAAAGTATATCATGTAGGAAAACTATAACTTTATTATTAATATTATTATTAAGTATAAAAAAAAATTAACATATAAATTGAACATATACACATTTAAAAAACATGAAATAAGACCATGAACCCACTGAAACTTCACGTTTGATAATCCCTTTCACTCAAACTTTGATGCCCTAGAGAGGGTCAAGGCCTGCACTGAACCTTCAACAAATCTCAAGTGCCCCAAACAAGAAAAAAGAACTTTCTCCAATACCTTTCATCTAATCTTCAAGACACCAAAGGGACAAAAATTTCAGAGCACTCTTACTTGAATGATGAGCATTTTTTGATAACTCCTAACAAAAAAATTAACAAAGGTGGAAGAAGAGAAACCCTCGATGGGTGGTCCTGGGGTTCGATGGTGCGACCAATGGCGGCCTTCATCCATTGCTGCCTGCCTACACCTGCCCCCGTAACCTGCGAATAACCCAAGCTCCCCTCAGCGTTACCTTGCCTCTGTTAACTGTTTGACCATCTCTAGCTGATTGCGGTATCCCTCTACCTCTCAGGTTTACATTTTTTCCCAGTTACTAACCTCCACAGTTTTTTGTAGTGTTGTTATCCTCTTCTGGCAGTTGTCATAACATTTCTCGACAATCATGGATGACCTGGGTGACTTTCCGGATCCTTCGGAGGATGTGCCCATATGGACACCCACCAGGACCACTGCTGCCAGTCTTTTCCCATTCATGTCCGACCTCACCGACGAGATAGAAGCTCTCCCACTATTATCTCGCCCTTGCATTTTTCCGGTTTCTCTCCTTGAAGACGCGGCCTCCCCCCTGAGTTCATCTCACAACCCCTCTCAGCGCGCTCCCTAGCTCTTATTGCCCCTCCGCCTAAGCCTGACTACCAAACCCTCAGTGTTCTTTCTACTCAAAACCCTCCTTTGGCGGTAACTAGCCCTATTCCCTCTGATTTCCCCCAGGGCTCAACGGTCTTTGGTCCAGTCCCTTATGCTCCGCAGACCTCCTCGGCCCCCTTTCGGGGGCATTTCACAGGCATTAGACCAATTCCTGGCATTTTTGCAACCATTCCACAAGAGGTGACTTAAAACCCTAGGGTTTCTCCATCACCAGGACCTTCACATCCTCCCTCGACTTAGGAAGTGTTGGCTGCTAGGGGTTTTGGGATTTCGAGAAAGAAAAGGGGTCCAAAGCTTCAAGCCTGTCTGGAGCCCCTCAACTTTGCAGAAGATATTAAAATATTGGATGCCATGGACATAGCAGAGAAGGTCTTAGTCGATCGGGTGCGCAACAGACACTACAGTGTGGCAAAATTACGGCAATGGGTCTCGGAGGTTTAGGTCGAAAACCTGAAGGATACCTCAAAGGTCCAAACCCTAGTCAAAGGATGGTTTGCTTTTCATTTCAGCTATTTAGAGCACACCAACTGGGTGTTGCCCATGGTCTGGCACCTTGGCCTGGCTCCCGTTCTCCTCAGAAGATGGACTCCCCTTTTTTACCCGGAGCGGGAGAGGGTCGATGCAGGTCCTATATGGGTACGTTTGTGTGGCTTACCCTTGCATTTCTGGACAGAAGATGTCTTCAAGCACATTGGAAATTCCCTCGATGTCTACCTCACATTTGATGATTCATACCAGACCTCAGGGAAATTAGCATATGCTAGGATATTGGTTCATCTGGACCTTTCAGAGGGCTTGCTCGAGTTCATAGACATCTGTTGGAGGAACCACACCAGAAGACAATTTCTGGACTACAAGGGCGTCCCATTTTGATGCCGAAGGTGCCATAAGGTTGGGCATCTCTATAAAGACTGCCCCCTGCTGGGCAAAAAGAAAAATCAGGCCTCGGCTCCGGATATCGCCTCCCATCCACATTCTCAATAGGACGCTCAGCCTAGGAGACAGGCTCCTATGGCCACACAGGTCCTGACTACTTCTGAGATCCCAGCCAGCCAGCAGAAGAACCTCGCAGAAGAGATAGCGGCTCCTCCACAGCCGAAGAAGCGAGGGCGGCCTCCCAACCGTTCTCAGCCGCCTCCACCGTCTCGACCTCAGTCGCCATCCGAGGGCCTGCCCTCGTCGGGTATGATTACTCCCTCCATCCCTGTTTCCTCTTGCTGCTCATCTCATTTTGATAGTATTTTATCTAGTTCTTTCTCTAAACTTCATGTCATGAACCCTTCATCTGATCATTTGGGTCAGGGTTTGGATTCATCCCCCCCATTCACTGCTACACTCACCTGCCTGATTTCATCCGCCCCCATTTTCTCACCTGCACCCTCCTCGACTTCTCCCTCTCACCTCCCAACCACTACTCCTTCCCTCCTGGTCCCCCCACTTGGGAGATACTTGACTCGCTCGAAAACTAAGAGACAAGCCCAGGATCATATTGGGCTTGAGATACTCCACTCTCCCCCCCCCACTAAACTCCACAGGGGTCGACCTTCCAACCTTTCTAAAGCCCAAGGCACAGTTGAAGATGAGATTGCTTTGGGGGTTCAATCTACCATCCCAGGGATGCTTAGAGCCAAAGAATCCCAGCCTACCCCCCCCCCCCCCCCCTGTTGTAGGGAAAAGTATCCGACTCGGATGACCCTAACCCACTCTAAGGGTGACAGTTCCTTAGCAACAACTGTAAAACAAACTACTGAAGGTTTACTTCTTTATGAAAGCAAAAGAGGATGGAGAAAGCACTAACCGTTGCCTTGCGCTTAATGTCGAACCCAAACTCTCCTCTTTGGCCGCTTGCTCCTAGCTCTTTGTCCTTCTGCTCACCCAGCTGCAATGAGATCCTGCACAATGACAAAGAAGGAAACTACAAGAGGCATGTAATCATAACTGGTTCATGGATTAGTGTAAACCAAACATGCAATCATCACAATACATAATTGAAACAAGAGCACATAGAAGAACCTCAATAGCTTTTATTAATGAAGAAATAAAGATTCTGAGAGGATTACAACCATTGCAGGCTCCAACCCAGCAACACCTCCCAGCAGAAAGAATTGCTCTTCTTCACCTCTCTCAAACAATCACCCAATAACTCAAGAATGAAACCAACAGCATATCATTACTTTGCACAAAATTCCAGCCTCCTGAGCTCATAGGAGAGAGCTCAATATATAGATGAATTGAGAAAGGATGAGTCAGCTTGCAACTGATGTGTAGCTGCCTTGTGTCCTCTCTCTCTCTTCAGTTAATCTTTAGTTGATCTTCAGTTCTTGAGTCCACTTGGTGAACCTTGCTTCCACTTGGAGAAACAAAGCCTCTGACTCATCACAAGGCGAAATACCTGACCCAAGTGTCATTTTTGGAAGATTCCAAAGCAATGACTCACTGTGCCACATGTCCAAACTCGCCCAACGCAGGTGGGCTTTGTTCTACCTGCTTTGCAACGCAGGTACACCATGGAGCAGTTGTGTTTCAGCGCAGAAGCCTAGTGGAGCACCTGCTTTGATTTCAGGATTGCTTGTTTTTGAGTGTTTTCAGGTGGAGAACTGATCTGAGAGCTGTTGGTTTGCTGACCTTGTTCCTCTAGGGGTAGGAACATCATGTTTAGGGAACTTTGGATCCCTTGGATTATTGACAATTCATGCTTGTTGTTGTAAGGCACAAAATTGTCTATAACACCCCCATGAAGATTTTCTCTTACAATTGTAGAGGGGTGGCTAGGCCAGATAAAAACCTAGCTCTTCGCCGTCTGTTAAAAATTGTTCCGTTTGATATTATCTTTCTTCAAGAAACCCTGGGACCTACTTTAGACATTTCACAGTCCCTCCAAAACATGCTTCCTAGTTGGATCTTTATTGGACTTGATGCGCATGGGAGGTCGAGAGGTTTAGCTTTGGGCTATAACTCCCATACCATAAAAATGCTCAATTGCTGGGGTGGTCTGGGACATCTTGGAGCAGACATCAGATCTGCAGACCTGGGGATGAATTTTCGAATATTAAATGTCTACGGCCCGTGCCAGAACAGACCAGCATTTTGGCAAAACCTCTTGCGTTTTGATTCATTTTTGACTGACCACCTGATCCTGGGTGGGGACCTTAATTTTTCCATCGGACATTCTAAATCCTGGGGACACCGGGCACATCGAGACTCCCTTTCGGATTATTTTTTATCTGAATTGGATGCTCACCATCTAATTGATATCCCCTCTGCAAAACCCCAAGCGACTTGGAGGAACAACAGGACTGGGGAAGACAGTCTGGCCCGCAGACTTGACCGCTTCCTTGTCAAAGAAAAGGTGTTGGACTTGGGTCTACAAATCAGACACTGGGTAGGTTCTGGTGGGATCTCTGATCACCTACCCATTTACCTGGAAATCAAAGGGGGGCAAGCAAAACCTAAAGGACCCTTCAAGTTCTATTCTATCTGGCTCAAGGATGATTCATATAAAAGATTGGTCATTGATTTCTGGAAAGCAAACCCCCCTGGGAGAAGAGAAGACAGTACTAGAAGATTTATGCAAAATCTTACAAACCTTAAGAGGATGTCCAAACTTTGGGCACATAACAAAAGAATACAGGAGGAACAAACTCTATGTAGGATTGAATCTGAAATTGCTGCATTTGAAAATGATCTTGGAGGAATATACACCTCAGAAGATCATAAGGAAAGGATGGTTTCTCATTATGCTGAAAGGGAAAAAATACTCAAGGATAAGGAAGAAACTTGGCGCCTAAGAAGTAGAGCCATCTGGATGCTTGAAGGGGATGAAAACACTAAATTCTATCATAAATTTGCCAATGGAAGAAAGGCGATCAACACCATATGGCAGCTACAGAATGAACAGGGGCAGATGGTTAATTCATTCCTGCAACTTGCTGAACTTGCCTCCTCTCACTTCAAAAGTACATATTGAGCCCCCAGGGAGACAAACTTAGCAGAAATTATCAGGGTAGCACAACTCTTTCCCAGATTTGTGGACCCTGTGGAAGGAGATGAATTAATAAAGGCAGTCTCTCTGGAGGAATTGGAACACACCTTAAAGTGGTTCAAAAAGGATAAGAGTCTGGGGCCCGATGGCTGGTCGATTGAATTCTACTTGGCCTTCTTCGACATCATTGGGGAAGACCTGCTCAAAATTGTCGAGGACTCGAGGATCAGAGGATTTCTTGAAACCTCAATCACCTCAACCTTCATTGCACTCATACCAAAGAAAGACAACCCAGACTCATTTGAGGACTTTCGTCCCATATCTCTCTGCAACTGCATATATAAGATCATAGCTAAGATCATTGCAAACAGGATGAAACCTATTCTCTCTAATCATATCTCTCTGGAGCAATTCGCTTTCCTACAGGACAGACAGATCCATGAAGTTGTAGGCACCGCTCAGGAAGTAATTCATACTCTACACTCAAGGCGAGGCAAAGGTATGATTATGAAGGTCGATTTATCAAAAGAATTCGACAGAGTAAATTGGCTTTATATTAGAATGTTGTTAACTCATTTAGGTTTCCCTTACTTATTCATCAAATGGATCATGAGCTGCATTACTAATATCCCTTTCAGTGTTCTGGTGAATGGAAGTGCATCTCCTTTTTTTACCTCTGAAAGGGGGCTAAGATAGGGATGTCCCCTCTTGACATTGCTCTTCTTGCTCGTTATGGAAGGTCTCAACAATCTCATCAAAGAAGAGCATCAAAGGGGCAGATTAAAGGGTATAAAGATAACAGAAGGTTGCATCCTGACTCATCTTCTCTTTGTAGATGATATCCTGGTTTTCATCAATGGCAGTATTGGGGACATTAGTATCATCAAAGCAAATTTCACCCTCTTCCAAGAGGCAACAGGTATGATCATAAATGACAACAAGTCCACATTAACAGCAGTTGAATGTACTCTGCATGAGATCTATTTGCACTTCAGCATTTCCACTTCACTCAGCTGCAATTAGCTGATGGTTTAAAATATCTGGGGTACAAGTTGAAGCCACTTGGATACAAAATTGCTGACTGGACTTGGCTCATCTCAAAGATGGAGAAAAGACTTAACACCTGGTACCTCAAATATCTTTCGCGGGCAGGACGACTCACTCTAATCAAAAGTGTCCTGGAGGCCACCCCTGTATATTGGATGTCCCTGGCTTGGATACCCAGAGGCATTCTCAATAGAATTCAAGCCCTCTACTGCAGGTTTCTTTGGCAAGGGAACAAACAGGGCAGGATATTTGCTTGGGTCAGGTGGGAGGCCCTGAACCTACCAAAAAAATGGGGAGGTTGGGGCCTAAAAAAGTTAGAAGATTTCTCATTAGCACTTGCCGCAAAACTTGGCTGGAAATTAGTATCAGCAGACAGCCTTTGGACGAGGGTCACATATGCCAAATATATCGCTCCAATGCACATCATGGACTGGATTAGAAGAACCCATCTAAGTACCTCAGGCATCTCAATTATCTGGAAGGTTGTTCTAAAGGCTTTGAACCCGATCAGGGAGGGCCTCACCTGGAGAATTCGATCTGGGCACACTATTCGCATTGGCCTTGATCCATGGGTGGGATGTGGGGACATGCACCGCCTACCCAAGGATCTCACACAGTATCTCCAACAACAGAACATCACTTATATATCACAAATTGCAGACCTGGAGAATTCCTCCTTCCTTCAACAAGCCTGGAAATCTGCACATCAGTTAAACATTCCTCCTAATTGGACACAGCACTGGGAGGAATACACACAAGCCCTCACTGAAGCCCACATCCGTATACTTGATGGTGATGATGAGATTATATGGGCGCTTTCAAAAAATGGCAGGTACACACCAAAAGATGGATATCTGACATTGTCGGTGCCAAGGAAGCCTCTGCTGCTTGTTGACTGGTGGAGACATCTTTGGAAACTCAAGGCTCCCCCCAGAACTAGACTCTTAATGTGGACCATCCTCTGGAACAAAATCCCTACTGGGGAAAACCTCCTCAAACGAGCACATTATGGACCCCATTGGTGCAGCTTCTGCAAGCAGGCAAATGAGTCCACTTCTCACCTTTTTTTAGAATGTACAACAATTTGTAACCTGTGGAAACTTATCCTACAGCCCATTGCACCCTCTGCAATCTGGGCTGGAAACTCTATTCTTGCAGCTTGGCAATCCTGGTTTTACACTTCCTCATCTCAAAAGCTTCAGAACCTGCCCCTTCTGATCTGCTGGACAATATGGATTTCCAAGAACCGCATCATTTTTCAAGACACAGAGTGCTGAACTGGGCTGTGTTGGTGACTAAAGTCATGGCTGATTTCTCCCTCATTCCGAATGATCCTCCCCCCCGTAATCCGCACACTCCCTCTCCTATACAAATAAACTACAACAAACCTTGGGCATTTTTTGATGGTGCAGCTCAAGAGCAAGGCTGTGGAGGGGGGGCTATACTTCACTTATCCCGTCATCTTTCTTACAGCATGCTCATAGGATTCCACAGATGCACAAACAATTCAGCTGAGCTCCTTGCCGCTAAACATCTCATACATTTCGCCTTGGAGAAAAACTGCACAGATCTACAACTATTTGGGGACTCTAAAATTATTTGTGACTGGCTGAACAGGAAAACTAGATGTTCTTCATATGCATTAATGCACATCTTGGAAGAGACATTGAGATTGATCTCATCTTTTGACACATTTACTTGCTCACATATTTACAGGGAGCAGAACGGAGTTGCCGACAGCCTATCCAAAGAGGCTGCGATCGGGGAGTCGGGCATCTGGTTGATTAGAGAACAGAATGGGGAAGCTTTCTACCAATATTATCATCGGCCTTTTATGGAACTACATGTATAATTCATGATATTATTCTAGTTATGTTTTGATCAGGCACAAGCCTTTTTTGTTTGTATATATTGTCACTGAACATGATAACAGTCTGTTTATCATATGGCTCATAGTTTTGTGTTTATTATTGTTGCCCCCTACATGGATCAAAGGCAACAATATTGTTTATACATGGTTATGATCATGCGCTGCATATGCACCAACATCTACAGAATGTAATTTCCTCTTTTTAATGAAATTACGATTTTTCCTTATAGGGAAAAAAACATGAAATAAGAATTATAAATAATTTTTTTTTACAATACAATGGTTTTTTAATACTACGTAGTCAAGAAATTATAACTCATTCCATAGATTCCATAAATCAATTATTCATATAATATTTTTTAATTAATCAATTTAATTAAATAAAGCCGAAATCAGAATATCTAAAAAAATCTACATTCAATACACAGCCCCTTTTCCATGTGACCGTGGCCTCAACCATCCGGATGAAATCCACCCGTAACGGGTCAAACAAAAGGAAAATCGCGCTGTCCCTGACCATCCAATTTTTCATCTCTCCCATGTCTCTGCATCGAATTCGAAAACAATCACAGCAAACGATGCTGTAAAATCTCAACTATTTACCAGATCAAAGAGGCGCCAATGGGCCTGAAGCAAAGCCTAAAGGTCAACGGTGTCCAAAAGAATTCACTCAATCAAAATGCTTCAGTAATTAGTACTTAAAATTTTTCATTACCAAAGTGCTTTAGCAACTAGTATTTGAAATTGGACTAATCCTGAAAGATTGATGACTAGACTTGTCTCGCAAATTATATTCATAATTTCCCAACCAACAGAGTAGATGCAAATAAGTCAGGTCCGGATTTGAGGAGTTCAATTCTGGGGACGATTTTTTTAGAAGAAAAAGTAATATATTTATATTGAGACCATATAAGCAGTTCTGTTGGGATACAATAACATATGGTTCCAAGAATGGGAAACCAGACTGTGGAGGGTCAAAATTTTACAGATATTGTGAGTGAACCTCACCACAATTCTGGGAACGATATAAGCCGCATCTTATGAGAATTCTCCTACACGCAATTCGGATGTGTGGATAAGCCGCATCTTATGAGAATTCTCCTCCACGCAATTCTGAAGTACAGGGTCATTCCCACGTGTTTAATTCCGGGGACGATACAAGCCGCATCTGATGAGAATTCTCCTGCACGCAATCCGGATGTGTGGATAAGCTCTTCTACCGTACATTGCCATTTCCTCCACCAACTTCTGCATCTTTTCCACCATATGGCTCAGCTGCCTGCAAGGTGGGTAATGTAGAGTGAAGGGGGCGGACGAGAGGCAGAGAACCAAAAATACATGCAACATCTCTCGGATCTGATCTCCTATTGTTCTTGACCTTCAAGTTTTAGATGTATTTATAAGCGAATGGGTGTGGGGATTTAGAGCGATGTCCTCTCTTGTTTTCGCTCAGTTTACAATCACGCCCAATCGCCTCGAGACTGGTTGGTGAGTTTGAATTAGGAATGGTAGGTGGTTTAGGTTTATGGGCTTTGGATTCTTATTTATTCAGCTAAGTATTTAGGGTTTGGAAGGTTGACTTTTTAAAAGTGACATTACACGTATTTCTATAAAGAGATATGAGTCTTTTCCCTTCCGGATCATGATTTGTCCGTGGGCTAGACAGGTTTCCCTACCAAACCTATCTGTGGGCTAGATGCATGAATTGAGCGTTGGTTTATAGTTTGACTTCACTTCAGACGTGGAGAGGGGTGTGGATTGAGCTGTTATTATTATTTTCAAATTCAAATAAAATTGCGTGAATTTTATCTACCTTATATATTTATTTCATTTTTAAATATAAAATATTTCAATCAATGCAATACATATAAAAAAAATTATTATAATATTATTTTATTTTATCAAATACCACTAAATTATAGTCAAGATTTTTGTGAAACTTACTATAATAGTGTGAATAATAATTAAATTTTTCATTTTTATATTAAATTTTGTTTTAAAAAAATTATCAAGATTTCTGGATAAAGTGTTTTTCAAGGAAGATGCCATTTTACATGGCTAAAGGACGAAGGGGCGTGGCAATACGTCTTTGTAGTGATTATGTTTCTATATTCCAATACTTTGCATATAATCTGTCATTCACAACATGTTGTAGCGGCTACAACCATCTTACAGAATTTTGGCCTGCACCCAATTTTGGAGCCTCCTTTGAGAGTTTTACTTGATGACTGCATGCACTCAGGTTTTGGTCATAGTCGAGGTTTTCACTTCGTGTGTACATGTTGTGTTCGCTATGTAAACATCTGTCGCGCTCACACACAGAGTGACATACACTGTCACGCAAGCGTCGTCACGGTCAACCAATGATCAATAACAAGTGTCGCGTTTGTCGCTCACACTATCGGTCAGTCATGTTGAGCATGCGTGTCTCGATGGTTTGAGTCGTCTCTTCGTCAAGTCATGTAAGTGTGTGTTTGCAAGATCACTTATGCATCTTTCACTCGTTCACACACTTGGTCACTTCGCTGAAGTTCTGACGATCGGATTCCCCTCTGACAGCTAGACCGTCACCCTGGCATCGACTCAATTGATTGTCACCTAGTACAGTGCAGACGCACCAAGCAAGCCATTTCAAGTTTTGTTTCTCGCAAGCAGATCAATCAACCTTCACGCTGGTCAACCGGAGAGTTTGACCCGGTAGCCACCATGGGACTGACTCCCCTCAAAAATTGCGCAAAGGATGCAGACCTTACCCACTCCGCACACTGAGAAAACTCCGCAGACAGACCAGACAGATGCCCAGTGCCAGTCCATGTCTCCCTCATAAAATTGCGCAGTTTTTCCAGTAAGCCCTCCACTCACTCGATTGGCTGCTAAACAAGAAAATTGTGTAATTTTCATGATCAATTCCTCTGCTGCCCAGCAATCCGCTCAGCGTAGAAACTGCATAGAGGTGACCAGTAGGCCAGCCTCCCAGTATCAACAAAGTTTTTCCCGCCAGTAGTTCCTGGCAGTCGACTGATAGTTCCCCTCAGAAATTGCGCAGTTTTTGCTGCCAAGCTCTAGCAGCTGATTGCCAGTGCCCTCCAGGAATTACACAGTTTTTGCTGCCAAGTGGCCGACAACGGACTGTCTGTTCCCCTTAAGAATTGCATAGTTTTTTTTGCCAGTGACCCAGCAACGGACTGCAAGTTCCCCTAAGGAATTGCACAATTTTTGCTGCCAGTGACCCAGCAACTGACTTCCAATTTCCATTAGGAACTGCGTAGTTTTTGTTGCCAAGCTCCCAGTGCCCGCTCGTTCTAGAAATTGCACGTATTTTGCCTACCCAGCCTTTTCGCAACCCGAACTCTTCCTCCCAAAAACTACGCAGTTTTGTCCTCTAGCTGAGTCAGACCCCGTGGATGTCACTATCGATCTGAATTGCCCATCTTCATCACCGAGTGACTCCTGCATAGATTTTATCAGTAGTGCCCAGAGCCTCCATCCCGCCTCACAATATTGTCACCTCTCCTAGTCACCTGCATCCGAAATGATCATGCTTAATGGTAGACTAAGAGGTTTTTGGATTTGATGTCGTCTCGTCATGAGTGACTGCAGATACAGGTATACAAAAAAACATGGCATGACGACAGATGGGATGAACGAAGGGAGCACATGCAAAAGGACGGGTTCACCAATAGATGAATAGATGATGCATGTAAAAAGATATGCTCGTGAATGGATGATCATATAAAGATGTGTTCATGGACGGACGAATGAGTAAACATGCAAGATGTGTTCACAGACGGACGAACATGCACCTTTCGCGAACGGATGAACTTGTCAAGCTTACCAACATACAAGCAAGGAGCAATATGTGAATGCAACATCAAGCGAACCAATGACCATCGAAAACTCGGTCAATTTGCCATGCGGAGGTGAATCTGTGACACACCATGAGGACATCCATCACCCAGCAGCACTGCAGCTCAACATGTACACCACCAGCAACACGAATGTACCAGCACTTTCATGTCGAGTCATGCCGTCCACATCTCTACTATGGGCAATAAGGTCAATCAATGTAATGTAACGTGGAAGTCCAAGAGACCCACTTGTTGTATGAAGAGTCATGTAAATTCGAAAAATCATGGCAGACAAACAATCATGAGGGTAGCCAAACAGCCACAAGAGTCAGTTTCACCCTTGGCTATAAATACCCCCTCATTTGTACATGCAAGATACATTTCACCTCATCTCCTCCCACATAGCCTTGAGAGTCTCTAATCTTTTCTTTGAGGAGGAAGTAGTGGCTCCAACGCCCTGCACACAGGGTTAGTGATGTATGGTGTAATGATGTGTCTTGGAACTTTTGCTTAATTCAGAAGCCTACTCACAGGCCAACACGTTTTCACACATTTATTGTAACTATTGTAAGACTAATATTTAACACTTTTAATGCATGTTGCTTTAACCTGTGTTTAACACTTGAACTAATTCACTTGTTGTAATACATATATGTTAATGAAAATGTGTTATATATGATGTTAACATTGTCTCGCCCATCTAGACTACTCTCCCAAACATCAGACAAACCTTTCACATAAAACTTGCTATAATAACCATTGCACTCATGTGGACCAATCTGCTGAGTATTATATGTGTTATCTTCCCTTGTGTGTTGTGATTGACACATTCGTGTGGACTGTTCCACCGGAAGATGTGCACGTCCTTTTGTGTTGTGTGTTCCTAGCAGATTTGGAACTTCTCCCAACTGACTTAGGACTCACTCCCACCCTCTCCCTCTACGATGAAAGAACCATTGACACAAGAGACACTTACAATCACCAGGCATGCGAACCTCACTTCTTGCACGATCAAGCAGACCACTCTCTTGTGCTGATAAGCAATAATTGAGGCAAATCTTTAAGATAATGGAAACTAGGCCATCATACCAGATGGGACTCCCACACCAAACAGTGTGAGGTCTAGTTGGGACTTCATACTGGGATGATCCCATGATGTTAGTGGGTCCAGCACCATCAACATATTGGCGCTATAAGGAGGGCCAGATGAAAATCTGAGCCCGTACATCTAGGTTTAATATCTTACCCAATGAATAATACACAACTCGTGCTCTCGGGGTGTTTCTCTCATTTCTCGCTCAAAAGGTTATCAATCCCCGAGGAGCTTCTCGATCACTTGTCCTTGTTAAAGTTTGATGGTGAGGCATAACATCTGTAACCGAGCACATTTCTAATTTTCTTCATTTCTGTGAATCTCATGAAATCGATAGTGATGAGCTTGTTTTCATACTCTTCTTCCTCACCCTTGGAAGTCATGCTAATCGGTGTTTTCATACCCTACCACCTACTTCTGTCCGTTCCCTTCTCACTTTTCTTAAGGAGCTCCATCAAGCCTTCGATGACTGTGACCACCAAGATGTCTATGAAAGAATCTCTCGTTTAAGAATGAAGCCTAGTGAATCAATTGAGGACTTTGCTACCCGCTTCCTTCACCTATGTCACAAAATTCCTGAGCAGTTTGTGGACCTTGACTTCATGAGCCAAGAGCTAAAATGCTTGGTTCATGTCTCCTGAAACGGTGAACCTCCTGATTTCCCTTCTTCCTCAACTCTTGCGGATCACGAGACACCTCATGTCTCGAAGAGGGTGCCCCCTGTAGCAACCGCAAATCTAAGAAATCTACGTAGTGGGTACCCCCTCGCAGCGGTTGCAAAGATGAGAAATTTGCGTAGCATGTTCCCAACCCATCTTCTCGGCTGTCTCCTGCCCCAATGGAGGAAATTCCAGAATGGTTCAGAAAGCCTATGGCGAAAAATCATCCCTCCATTCTGCAAGAGGACATCACCATTCATAACCCAAGTCTTGAGTCTAATCTGCATCTCTACCATCCTCCATCATCTACAAGCCATGACTCCTTGCACCATGACTCGCTTGAGCGATCTGCTTCACAAGCTAGCTGCGCACACTCTCTTGATTCTCGAGCTGCTAGCTCAAGTTGCAGTCATGTGCAAGGCAGTCTCATCATACAAACGAATGAGTAGGACGGTGAATGCATAATCAATTCCTCTCAAAACATTGAGCCTCCATTCTTGATCGATTCTCGATCCGCAAATCTTGGTGAAACATCATGCACAATCAATTCTTTTGATCAACCTTTAGTCTTGGGCTGTCATCACTCCCACGCTTCCGTATGTTGTGATGAATGCCAAAGCACATTATATGATCTACTGTCATCTCATGTACACTCTAACTCAAATCTGGAATGTGCACCAGTCAAAGCAGACATCCACATCGAAGCTTCCTCTGCGCCTCACTCGCCCATGTGTCCTATCATTCACAACGCATCAACATGCGTCAAAGATATTCCACGTTCTCTTGTTGCTTCATCCCATGAGTTATCACCTCGATTGACACAAGGCAATGAGGTTTTCCATGATGAAAATAATTTCAACACACATGACTCTTCCCACTCGTAATCATCTTGTGTGTTGCATGAAGACAACTCGTCAAGTCAGCTTGCTGAAAATTTTGATGAATTGTTATACAACAAATTGACCTCCTCATCAACTCAAAGGGGAAAGACATGATAGCTGAAGCAAAGACCAAGATCACATGCCTTGTTTCCACACTAACGCTAGCTATGCACTGACAACCTGCTTTATAAAGTTTCTATGCAAGCCTAAGGGTGCGTTAGTGACCCAACTAACTCAAGTTTCTAGCTCAGGAACAACGTTAGTGGATCCTAGTGAAGTTCTAAGGGTCAAAGGAATGAATTGACTCATAAATATCTAGATATTTGTTCCTAAAATTACTCAAGAAAAGCAAGGAAACATCTAGATTCGACCTATTTGGAGGATTTCTAATCCTAATGAAGGAGGCAAATGGGAAAGAGTAGAAAAGAATGGCAACTTCATTGATTTTACCCTAAGGAACTCAAGGAGGAACTTGGCAACCCTAACTCAATTGCTACATAAGCAAAGCTAGGGCTATGGTGATAGAGGTCAGAGTACTTGAAAGGATAACATACTTGATTGTTGAGCATTGTCTCAAATCTTAAGAAGTTGGTAAGAAGGGGGAGAGAGAGAGAAGCTGGAGGTTTAAGGGAAGGCTGATACAACAGATGGTTGTAATCACTCTTCCAACATTAATATAGAACTGCAGTTGTACTGTCTACTCCGTGGTGTTGGTACTATCATTCATTTAGTTGTTTGTCCAATACCTTTCAGCATGAGTATCTTAGTTATGTGTAACTAGATGTTCTTTTATGTATTCATGTATTAGTTATCAGAGTTGTATGTTGATATTATGCTTGTCTCTTCGATGTGCAGGACTTGATCTGGAGTCGGCTCAGGGTACTTCCACCTGGCTGCATTGCACTCTCCAGCAAATCTACACAGACGCTTGAGGTAATCTACTTCTCCTATTTTGATAGTTAGTTACTGTTTATGAACATGCGTGTAACTTTGTGATGGTTGCAAATAATCTTATAGTCTACCAAAGGTCCCAGAAAGACCTTTGAGGGTATCTTCATTCTCCATACACGGTGCATTTTATCCTATAGTAGAATTGGTGACTCTGCTAGGGACTATACATCTAGTTCCCAGTTTACCCGGACATATCTCAGTTTTCTCCTCCTTCCAAAAGCTCCCTATTCTTCTGCATTCCTTTTCTGATCCACCAAAAACCTTGCTGCATCTTGCCTACATGTATTCATCACTGAATCTGATCTAAGAAGCCCTATTTTTGACTATTTTCCCACACTAACGTAGGTTAGCAGACTACACAGTGCTATATAAAGAATTGTGTCTGCTCACAGGGAGCATTAGTGGACCTATTAACTCTCTGTGGCCACTGCTATAGAGCGTTAGTCTCCCAAAACCTTGATTTCCAGCTGTGTCTGCAAACCAAAAGGGATAGGAAGCCTGCTCATGGACTAAAAGAAGATCTGTTACTGCATTTTGTTAGCAAAATAGGTGTCCTAAAAGTTTTTTTTTAGGAAAAAGGTTTTGTTTTTCTTTCTTAAAAGCATTTTTTATGAAAGAAAGATCCACATTTTTTATTCATTCTTCTATTTAGCTGGTTAAAAGTTGCTCTATTTTTGGTTTCAAGTAGTTTTTAAGAAAGCATTGGAAAGATTTTCGTTGGTTATGCATGTGTTAAATGACTAAAATGCATGGAAAGAATATGAATATGTGAAAGACTCTCACCTGTAGAATACAACTTGTTTTCATCGAATTGAAATTTTTTTAAAGCATTGTCTTGTGCATGATTTATTGAGTCAGAGTCTTATCACATTTCATACGTCAACTCCCCTACTGAAGACAATAAAAAAGTACATATAAAATTTACCTAAAATCAATCAGTAACTCTTTATTAAGCGAACAAACATTAGTTCAGGCTAGGATCTTGGGATAGGCAGTGTGAGTAAACTCCCCAAGATCGAAAACCCAAACTAGTGTCATTAAAAGAGAGAAAATTCCTTCTGCACTCATACTACTAGGACCACTCCAGTAAAAGCGGAGCTAAATATGAGACAACATCGGACTGTAAGTGAAGGTAGCCCGCCTTCTTTTACAACTCCTTTGGGTATTCTGTGTATTGGGGATCCCTTCAGGGATTTCAGAGCAATTCTATACCCCAGTATCAAAATCCCCATGGAAATCCACACTACAACGCCATACCTCAAGGCAACTAGTATGCCACGTAGCCCATGTATAATATTGGGAGTCAAACGATGGGAGGAGCGCAAGGCTCCTCAAGTCATATGTCATCACCTTGGTCCAAGTCAGGGGCACCACACTCTTTGCCTTTCTTGGCAATGTTGGATATACCCGACTTGTACAAACTCACAAATGACCCCATCTACCACAACCTACTTTGGTCGTCGATCCCGCATAATATACCAATGGAAATCCCCAAATTCGAAGGAAAGCAAGGGGAGGATCCGAGCACCCATATCACCAACTACCATCTTTGGTGTGTTTCAAACTCCATGGTGGATGATAGTGTCCAGTTACGTCTTTTTCCCGCACCCTCACTGGAAATGCAGCTAAATGGTACATTGAGTTACCACGTGTGTCAGTAAACACCTTCGACGCTTTAGTGATGGAATTCCTAAAGCACTTCCAGCTACCCATCTGCTATGAGACTCGGACAGAGCTCCTCACTTCATTATGTCAGGATACTGCCACCCACATCTCCGATCATATACATGAATGGAGACGTAGGCGAATGTTAGTCAAAGCTCCCCTCCTAGACTATCTCTTAGTGGACTAGTTCTGCAAGTCCTTACTCCCGCAAATCACTAAAGATGTCACTTTAGGTGGTGTGGTCACAGAAGACCAATCCATACATCGTGCCTAGCACTTAGATCTGATATATTCACAGTTTGGCACTATTTATGACATAATCCCCAATTCCCCTCGTAACTCCAATGTTTTCGCTACTCAGCACCCTGGAGTGCACGCTGATGGGATTGTTGGTGCAACCTCTGGGGCTGCTGTAAAACAACTCAGCGGTCACATTGCCTAGATGTCAGTGGACCCCTCTACCAAATTGACTGCTCTTCCTACCACCGTGATAAACTCTGTGTAGTCTACGCAAAAATCCAATGGTAAGAACAAGAAGAATAAGAAAAAGACCGCTCCATTTGAGGAGCAGTCAACAAAGCAGTCAAACTCAAAGCAGAAGGCCATTGTGCCTCCTGGTGATGAAAAGGATAAACCCGCTAGATTTCCCTGCAAAATCTATGCTTAAGACCACATGACCTATTACTGTTTGCATCTTCAGGAATGCACATAATATATTGCTAAAAAGGATACTAGTAGGACCCCTGCTGTCCTCAAAAATCCTTTTCCCGCTCAGCAGCAGTGAAACCTTATTACAAACCAACCCCAACCCCCACAAGGGGGCAACGATGGTATGCAACATCCTTCAGCTGGTGAAGGATCTTCTATCGTTTACACCTTTGAAATGGTAGATCTACAAACAAGAGCCAAATCTTATGGAGCTCCAGTTGCTCATGCAAAGGAACCTTCCTCAAGTCAAAACCCACCGCCACCCAACAATTTTCATATCGAAAGGCCGGTTGCTAACCTTGTAATTTTCCCCCCCCAAAGGGGCACTTCGACACACAAAACACAATACATCTGCACGTGCCGCCCAAAACTACAGTATTGTAGAATACTTGGCGTAAGCGTCGTCAGCTATGTCAGCGCTCGAAGTATTACAAACATGCCTAGCACAAAGGAAAGCTTTGCTTTCGGCTATTGGTGGTCTCAACCCACAGGATTCCATGCTTGGAATTTTCGACATGGAAAAGTGTAAATCTCCTCTTTCTCACCAGCATGCATTTCAAGTGAAAAAATTTTCGTAAGGTAAAAGTATACACAGAACTGTCATTGAAGAAGGTGCTTCTACCTACGTCATGTTAGCTTCATGTTGGCTCGCCGTAGGTTCTTCAACCCTATCTCCACTGTCGAATTCCCTTAAAGCTTTCGAAAACCACACTTTTATCCCAAAAGGTTACCTAGCTAGCTACCCCATCACTTTGTATGGGAAAACGGTAATGGTGGACATAGAAGTCGTAGATAAAAAACTCGACTATAATCTCTTATTGGGTCGCAATTGGACATATGCCATGATGGCCATCGTATCTACTGTCTTTCGCATCATCCTATTTCCATTGGATGGAAAGGTAGTTGCAGTAGATCGGCTGTCTTTCTGCACCCCTGATTATTCCCCATTACCAAGCGGCTCCATACCCCTAGTAGGTGGTGTACCTGACTCTTACGTCAGTCTTGGTACTGGTCTATTGAAGGCTTCTTCCCACATGGGTTGTTTTCCTCTTCAGCCACCCAAGGTTTCACAAATAGTCAACATACTTTCATCTATTCCTCATGAACTGATCGATCCATGGATCCTACTGGCTCCTTCAGACCTTGACACATACGGAGAACAAATGCCACTGTCACCAGCTGAAATGGCCTACCAAGCCATTCAATCCACATCCACATCTCCAGTCACATTGGTTCTGGCCAACTGTATCACTACCCCTCCCATAAATGCTCCTTCTTTCGATCTACTCAATCAAGTCCTACCTACGGACGAAGCTATTCGAGAAATCATGAGTTTAGAAGGATGAACTTGGGAGGATTGGCACCATCGTGTTTCAATATCTGATTCGGGCACAATATCTCTTCAAATCCTGTCCCCTAACATACCAAAAATCATTTCCTCACCCTATACGACCATCCAAACTTTGGAGGCGGAAGGAATCATGGGTAATATTTCAAAGACATTGCTCATCGATATTTCTATCAAGACAAGCATCGTGGAAAACATCTAGATTGGAGCCAATTGCAATCCTGAGGAAATTGCAAGCTTCACCTGCCTATTTAAGGAATTCCGTGATGTATTCTCCTGGTCTTATGAGGAAATGCCTGGCATAGATCTGTCTATTATCGACCATGAGATCAAGCTTGACGATAATGGAAAACCTGTCCGTCAAAGACTTCGACCAGTCCATCCCCACAAAATGGTAGCCATAAAAATCGAAGTAGAAAAATTGTTACATGTTGGTTTTGTCTATCCTGTTCCTTTAACGGAATGGGTTTCCAATCTGGTTCCTGTCGATAAAAAATAAGGAACCATCCGTGTATGTGTCGACTATCGAGACTTGAACGCCGCGTGTCCTAAGGATAATTATCCGACACCGTTCATCGACCAAATCATCGACGACTGTGTTGGTTGTGAATCATTTTCATTCATGGATGGATTCTCAGGTTACAACCATATTGCTATAAAACCCAAAGACCAGCATAAAACCGCCTTCGTCTGCCCATGGGGCATCTTTTCCTATCGAAAACTCCCATTTGGTTTAAAGAATGCTAGAGCAACTTTTCAAAGAGCCATGGACTACGCATTTCACGATATTAGGCATATCATTCAAGCTTACTTGGATGACCTTCCAACCCATTCCAAGCAACGAATGCAGCACCTAAACCATTTAAGAGCAATATTTCTAAGGTGTCGATTTTACAACATCCGCTTGAATCCGCATAAATGCGTTTTCTTCGTCGAGTCTGGATGCTTACTTGGATTCATTGTCTCCAAGTACGGGATTAGGGTTGATCTCGATAAGGTAAAGGCAATTACTCAATTTCCTAAACCACAATCTGTTCTACAGCTCCAACATTTGCAAGGGAAAGCAAACTTTTTATGACGGTTCATCGTAAATTATGCCGAATTGATGAAAGGCTTCATGCGCCTACTTAAGAAAGGATTTCCATATCTATGGGATGATCAAGCTCAATGATCATTTGATGCCTTGAAAAAGGCGCTTATATCAGCCCCACTCCTTAGTGCTCCTGACTATAGCCGCGACTTTCTTCTATACCTGGCAACCTCACCATCCTCTCTTGGAATGGTATTGGTTCAAACACATGATGATCGGAGTGAACATGTGATCTATTATCTATCCAAAGGCCTAGCTGGGATCAAACTCAGATACTCGCATGTGGAAAAGCTGTCATTGGCAGTCATCTTTGCTGTCAACTGATTCCGACACTACATGCTGCTGCAACGGACTACTGTCATCGCCTTGGAGAATCCCATGAGACATATTTTGTCTTGTCAAGTAATTGGAGGAAAATATTCAAAATGGATCGTGGTACTCCAACAATTTGATCTGGTTTTCACAGCTGCCAAGGCAAAGAACGCCTTAGTCTTCGCCGAATTTTTTTTGGAACTTCCCATCGTCGATTTGAATGAGATTGCCCACGATCCTCTCCCGAATGAGGCTATCTATCTCATCAACACCACTAACCCTTGGTATGGAGACATTCTTGTCTACCTTCAAGCCCAACGGTTTCACCCTGAATTATCGACAGGCGACCATTGTTGCATCCGTCACCAAGCGCGACACAATCTAGTGATTAACGATACATTATATCGTCACAGTGCAGATACAGTTCTTCAGCGTTGCCTCACTCATGAAGAGGCGAAACATGTTTTAAATGATTTCCATGCTGGGGCATGTGGTGGTCATCTTTCTGGCATATCTATTGCACAGAAAATCTTGCGCACAGGCTATTATTGGCTAACCTTTTTCAAAGATTGTGTCAAGGCCATCCAACAAGGCCATCCTTGTCAATTATTCACAAAGAAAATGCACGCTCCTCTGGCCCTACTGCACCTGGTGATCTTCGTTGGCCCCTTTACCAAATGGGGGATAGACTTCGTCACCTGTAATCCCGTTTCCTCTGCTAGACACAACTATATCATAGTAGCTGTGGACTATTTTACGAAATGGGCCAAAGCCCTTCCTACCTATAGAGCCGATGGAGAAACCGCGGTGCTATTCCTGTTCAATCAGGTTATCTGCAGTTTTGGTGTGCCCTGTACAATCGTTACAGACCATGGATCTCACTTCTAGAACCATATGATGTCTGATTTAACGTCGCTGCTTAGTTTTCGTTAGGATCAATCATCCTCCTACTACCCCTAAGCTAATGGTAAAGTAGAAGCCATCAATGGTGTCTTAAAAACCATGGTCCGTAGGTTGGTAGGAAATCATATAACCAATTGGCGCCGAATTTTATATTCGATGCTATGGGCATACCGAACTTCAGTAAAACCTGCCATGGGCTTTACACCTTTTCAACTGGTTTACGGCTTGGAATAAGTTCTACTCATCGAGTGTCAGATCCCTTCCCTACAAATAGTTGTTGAACTCCTGCCCGACACTACTGCCGAAGAATAACGCTTACTATACCTTAATCAGTTGGACGAAACTCGTCAAGATTGTGAGTTGGCACTCGAGGCTCACAAGCACCGGGTAAAATCCCAATACGACAAAAAGGTTAAGCTTCATTCTTACCAAGAGGGAGAACTCGTTTTTATCTATGATTAAAAAACATGACCTCTTGGAGGGAGGAACACTTCAACCCTTATGGCTAGGTCCCTATGTTGTCAAGAAAGTCCTCTTAAAAGGGGCATATGAACTACAGGACTGGGAAGGAGTTCTGCTCGCGGAGCCTAGAAATGGGCTCTATCTGAAAAAGTATTATGCCTAGTATTGCACTAGGCATGTGCTTTGTAATTTTATGTATTCATAAGTTTTGATTCCCTTTTCGGTGTGATTGGGTTGTTTTGATATTTATTTGGAGTACTTGTCTCATACATTCTTCTCACTTTGCAGATGTCTTTGTTACCCTTAGCATACGTAAGATACGTGGATGGTGCCAGTCATCACACACGACACATTGCATCAGCTGCTTGGGTCATCTACACACCTGAGTCGGAACTATTTTGCTCTGGGGGAGTCTTTCTTGGTACCACCACCAACAACATTGCCGAGTACATGTCCGTAATTTCACTTCTCACGGAAGCGTCATCAAGGGACATCTCCAATCTGGTGGTCAGGTTAGACTCCCAGCTAGTCGTTATGCAATTGACAAATCGTTATCACATTCATAATCCAACCTTGTTACGTCATTATCTAAGGGTACAACTTCTAGAACGTCAATTTGAAATAATCACATATGAACACATTCCTCGAGAATTTAATGCGGTTGCTGATTAATTAGCTAACTATGTATTAGATTGGCTTCTATCTCATTCTTTATAGAAGCATGCATGAAAAGTAAAAATTTACTGAGTTAAAAATTTTACAAAAACATTTAAAAAACATTTACACCATCAAAATACCAAAATATCTGTATATTTATATAGATCAAAATCCAGTCTTTTACATCGAAATATTCCAAAACTTGGATGTTTTAAGTACAAAATGGCTACTAAGCCCAACTAGAAACACTCATTGGCTATGCCAAAACACCTTCTACAAAGAGCCTATTGCTCTAGCTATCCTCCGAAAAGGAACTAGAAACCGCTCAGGTACATCGACTATGTGCCGCTGCATATGAGCGGGAATCTCCCTCATAGGAAGGGGGGGGACACCTATGGTCAAGCCCTTTAGGTTCTCAGAACCTTGCGAAGACTGTTGACATCACCCCCTCCATCAAGTAGCTAGCCTCCTCGTCGCATATGGCGGGGTTCACCTGCAGGTCGTAATGGCGCCACATCTGTGTTAAGCATAAAAACTTCATGTCAGTACTTATTTCACCTATAAAAACATTACATAAACATTCAAAAGCTAAAAAATACTTGAAGTACTGTAAAAAATCATTCTCAACTTGAGGACCCCAGTTGGTCTGGGATGGGAGCATCAAGTCCGGGTCGCTAGTAAAGTCCATGCCCTCATAAGCATAGTCATCAATCATCACAATTTAGCCACAAAGATACTGGAAGAAATCTTCCTCGAAGAAATGTCAGATCGATACTCCTCCTGTGCGAGGATCGAGTGATGACCAGTGACCTTGCCTTGGCTCCCTTGGATGAAGGGGATCTAATCTCATCCTTGGGCGCATAATAGGTACACTCTCAAGAAAGAATGAAACTATGATAGTACCATACCCAAAACTGTGTTGGGTATGAGTCTTGCATGCCGTTAACTCTGCCTTCAACTGGCGAAGCACTGCTTCACACTAGTTGAACATCTGTGGTTGGACACAGTCAACTGCAAGCAACAGTTGGGCCTTTGTCGCAACGTGGGGACTCTTTGACCCTACCAACCGCACAATCAACCATAAAATTTCCCTCATAGACCTGGACCTTATCCTCTCTATGGGGACTCTGTTGCTGACTAGTCCGCTCTCAGGGATGCAGTAGGATTGCACCAGCTCTAGGGTAGATCGTGGATCTGGCCTACCACCGGTGAGGTTTTCCTGTGCCCCATAGCATGAAAAACCAGTCAAAAAATATATGTCATCACGGTTAATAACCAGCTCCTGATCTCCAATCCTGAACACTTGCTCGTGTTCATCCCAGCGCTGGATAATCCATCTCAATAAATCCTCTTGCCCTTTCATCAACTCCAACTTTGCATACTGCAGTAAAACATAGCAGCACAATGCAAGTATGCATGCTAGATCATTTCACATCAGTAATTCCTGGCTATCATGGGCCCGTTCTCTCCATAGGTTAGTCATTATGGCCTGAAACCTGCACAAAATAACCCTAAAAATAGTAAAAATGGGGCAAAATAGCTTCAGGAATCCTTGCATGAGGTTTTTAACTATTCCCTTCAGCTCTAACGCTACCCACAGTGATACATAGGGAGGATTAATGCTCTCCAGTAGCTCGTATAGAGCATTTAATGCTCCCTACAGGCCATCTGGAGGGTGTTAGTGCGCAAACAGGGCTTTAGGGCACCTCAGATCTGCAAAATTCCACCTCTGAAATTGTCAAGAAAGGTTAAGAAATGCATAGAGAAAGGTTTTAGCCTCTACCTAGGATTGACGGCACGTTGAATGGTCGCCCGAATCTCCTGCAATGGTCTATGGAAAATCTGCTCCTCTTTAGCTCCAAAATGCTCTCACAAATATCAAATAGTGAAAATGGTGAATGTGGAAGATCAAAACATTTCCTTATATCTAGTTTTGGAGACATGATTTTTTGAAATCATTAAAGAGGAAGTAGTCCATTCTCCATGATTTTTTATCTTGCATGAACCCATATGGTAGGAATTGCTGCCTTTTATACTTTTTCCGCTTTTGATGAAAGTACCTTCAGGAATGAAAAGCAGTAAAAGCTACATGCAATTCTCAAAGAGCACTTTTCTTTTATGGGATATTTTCTTGCTCTAAAAACTTGAAAAATCCTCGAGTTTGTCATCATTGGGCTCGTTAAACATATACGACGATGTTCTGAGCAACTCTTTTTCGCTCTTTTCCTAGCTCATTAAACTGAAAAAGACCATTAGAGCATTCTTTTTAGGCACTTTTTTCTCGCTCATAAAACTAAAAAAATCTTGAGTTTTGTCTTTAGGCTCGTTAAACATTTATAAAGATGACCCGAGCATTCTTTTTGGTCCTTTTCTCACTCATTAAACTGAAAAATCATGAGTTTTTGTCACTGGGCTCGTTAAAATTCTACGACAGCAACAAGAGCACTTACTTTTTTGGGACCATTTCTCGCTCTTAAATCGAAAAATTCCCACGTTTGAATGAGCAGTTCTTTTACCTCTTTTTCCTCACTCACTAAACTGAAAAAGATACCTGGAGTTTTCTTCATTTGACTCGTTAAAATTTGATGAAGGTATTGAGTTTGTCGTCATGTGACTCATTAAAAATTCACTCGTACTCATAACAAAATGAGGTCGACATCTATTGAACATAGGTTTCTCTTTATCTGGATTAAATAGATTAACTCACGGAAATGTAACCGATCCGGGTATACTATTAACCTTTTGTCGCACCCAGTTAACAACTATGACAAAGGGATCACCATGGAATCGTTCTTTACGATCTTTTCAGACTCTCTAAAGATGAAAAGACCACCAAGTTGTCTAGTCTAGACTCATTATAATACACAGACAAGATAGACAGTCACTCTTTTTACGATCCTTTTCAGACTCTTAAAACATGGAAAGATCGATGAGTTTGCCTGTCTGGACTCATTAATTAGATAGGGCACAAAGTCGCTCTTTTTGTGGTCCTTTTCAAACTCTTAAAATATGAAAAGATCGACAAGTTTACCTGTCTGGACTCGCTAAACTAATCAGATGGTGAAAGTGGACAGTACAACTACATTAAGTATTAGAAAGCGTGGTTTGGCAGCAGTCGTTACCTTGAACATGGCACTCCCTCATATAAACCTTCCTTGTGACGACCTCTCAAGATGAATCCTACCATCCTATGAGTTTAGCCTAAATACCTCGATGTTCTTGCATCTCTGTATCTTAACAGTCTTTGGTGTTCATGAGTCTAGTGCTGCATTGATAAAACCATTGTCATGCCTTCTATTGTTCAAGGGTTAACCTTTTGTTTCCTCCATCAACCCATCAAGCATATCCTTTCATCATGCCCTTTGTTGTTTAGACCCAATGCTCTAAGATTCCTTAAAAAAAAATCATTCTTGTCCCGTTTCGTGTCGATTGATGTAGGACACATTATTGCCTACCTTTCGACAGGTATCTTCTTATCGACTTCAACACTCTATCTAGGAAGACAACCCAGAAACACATTCAGTGCCGTGGTACTTGTAGACATTAGTGGCAGGTTACCTTGTGTTTGATCAGGGGTTCTCATTATTGGCTCCTGGTTAAGCGATTCTACAGGTGTTTGACGACAAAACATCTTTCACACTCTTTGTATTGTACTGTGCATCTTGGAGACCATCACCATTATTGATGGCCTTCCTCGCATCTATTAACGGTCTCCATTATTGACTGGTAATCAGATGATTTCATGCATGTTTGACATCAACGCATATATTCACATGTATCGATCTATGCTGCTCTGTGAAGTGGAAATCAAGAGCTTGGGTAGAGGCTTGCATCACTTAGCCTTGTTTCCTCTCCCAAGTTGCGTATATTGTTTTTTGGAGACAGCTTATCAGGATGATTCTATTATGACACCGGATCTGCATTGTGCTTATCGGCGGCCATCATCACATATCTCTTTGGAGAAAATCACTCTGACATAGCTACTGAGCATGGGAATGCCTGACTCAGGACATGATTTTAGTAGTTTTATATATATGTGTTGTATCAGGTTTCCCGTACCACCCGAAGCTCCAATCCTAATTATAGTTAAGTAAAGTATTTCGGCCATCGTTGCAGCCTCTGATCTCATACTTTAGGGGGAATTTGTTATACAACAAATTGGCCTCCTCATCAACTCAAAGGGGAAAGACATGATAGCTGAAGCAAAGACCGAGATCACATGCCTTGTTTCCACACTAATGCTGGCTATGCACTGAAAACCTACTTTATAAAGCTTCTCTGCAAGCCTAAGGGTGAGTTAGTGACCCAAATAACTCAAGTTGCTAGTTCGGGAACAACGTTAGTGGATCCTATTGAAGTTCTAAGGGTTAGAGGAATGAATTGACTCATAAATATCTAGATATTTGTTCCTAAAATTACTCAAGAAAAGCAAGGAAACATCTAGATTCGACCTATTTGGAGGATTTCTAATCCTAATGAAGGAGGAAAATGGGAAAGAGCTAAAAAGCATGGCAACTTGATTGCTTTTACCCTAAGGAACTCAAGGAGGAACTTGGCAACCCTAACTCAATTGCTTCATAAGCAAAGCTAGGGCTATGGTGATAGAGGTCAGAGCATTTGAAAGGATAACATACTTGATTGTTGAGCATTGTCTCAAATCTTAAGAAGTTGGTAAGAAGGGAGAGATAGAGAGAAGCTGGAGGGGTAAGGGAAGGCTGATACAACAGATGGTTGTAATCACTCTTCCAACATTAATATAGAACTACAATTGTATTGTCTACTCCGTGGTGTTGGTACTATCATTCATTCAGTTGTTTGTCCAATACCTTTTAGCATGAGTAGCTTAGTTATGTGTAACTAGATGTTCTTTTATGTATTCATGTATTAGTTATTAGAGTTGCATGCTGTGATTATGCTTGTTTCTTCTATGTGTAGGACCTGATTTGGAGATGGCTCAAGGGACTTTCACCTAGCTGCATTGCGCTCTCCAACAAATATACATGGAGACTTGAGGTAATATACTTCTCCTACTTTGATAGTTAGTTCTTGTTTATGAACATGTGTGTAACTTTGTGACGGTTGCAGATAATCTTATAGTCTGCCGAAGGTCCGGGAAGTCCTTTGAGGGTATCTTCATTCTCCATACACCGTGCATTTTATCTTATAGCATGAATCCCGTGACAAAGATGGTTGTCATCCTGAAAGTATTTTTGAAGTCAGTAACAACAACCATCCTCAATCCATGCATGATCTGGTTCACATATTAAAATGCAAATTTTCAATTCTGGAAAGTTTCGGGATGTGCCAGGGAGTTGAGGCACTTCAACATTTGTTGATGGTTATATCAGGACCTCGTGACTCTGGTAAGCCCACCAAACCAAATCAGATCTCGTTTTTCATGCACAATCCATATATATGCATGGTTACACTTGATGTGGATCCCTGTGTAAAGAATATTTACTATTCTGGGTGTGATATTTCAAAATTTCATATTTTCTCTAATGATCAAATGCACGAGTCTATTAAAACATGTCTGTCTTCATGCACCTCTCTTAAATATAATTCGGATTCAGAGTGTCCGTCCCTCATTCAATCATGGGAAAACAAAGTTGATCATCTCAAATACTATCTTTATCTATAATCATACTTATAGGATGTTCTCCTTGGTAATCAGCTCCTTGGTCCTTTTGCAAATTTCGCACGTCAAATATGTCCACTCATCACACCAACAATCTCCCTGTGTGATGATGAGCACACAACCTATCACGTGAATCAAGTTACTTGCATTTCACCAAACCCCAACTCATTTCACAGATTCACAGTTCTAGCATCCTTTCTACATTTCTGTGATTACCATGATGCCTGCACACTTTTTCACCAGTTTCAAGTGGGCATTCTATCATGTCTAGCAGACAATGAACTTGGTTCCCTCATTCAGAGCGTTCACACGATTGTTCAAAATTTTTATTTTTCTGTGTCAAACTGGGAATCTGCCATCTCTATTGACTGGTCTGATTTTTCTTCTACCTTATGTGGCTGCCATGCAGTTTATCATTTTCCCAATATTACATCCAATGATAGTTGCCTCACACACTATGATTTTCACTATGTAACATTTTTATTCTTAGATTTTTGTCAAGAAAGTGAGGCACCTCGGTATGCGTTGATGGCTATGGCAGACCCTCACTATCTTGACATGAATTATCAGAATGACCAGGTCTATCTATCCATATCTGATTCCCATCATGATCCCCTCTCTCGAATTAGGAATCCATCTTCTCAAAGATCATGAATCTTTCATAAAAATGATCACGAATTTTATGATCTAATCGTTGAATGGCTGGAACAATCTTACTTGGTGAGTCGCATTGTAGGTAACAAGCTTTAGTCCTTCCTTGCACTCGTTAAGAAACATGGTGTAGAACAACACACACTTGCAAGAGGCCTTCGAGATTTGTTGAAAAATGGTAGTCACGGAAGAGGTAAGCATGTGTGTTGGGTGGTTGTGACACATTTTTCCGCCCACAGGCGAGACCTTCTCTCTCAGGTGCAAGTTTTTCAAGTTTTTTCATTTTCTGTTGCACACTATTTTTTCTCTATTTTAATCGGTTGTATCTTTTTGACTGCAGGTCGAGTGTGCCTACGGTGGCTTCACTGGAAATTTAATTTCACATAACCTCGACCATTAATGTAGGAGTAGTAGTAGTGTTTTCTTTTTCAATTGTCTTTGCTTTCTATTTTGCATGTTTGTTTGCTCGCTGACTTGGTTTCTTTGCTTGCTTCTTGTTGCTTTCACTTTGTTTGCTTTGCTTACTATTTTTGTTTTCGTTTGTTTGGTTTGCTTAATACCTTACTAGTTTTGTTTTCGGAAATAAGTGATGCCAACTACTACGTTCTGGCTTTTGAATAAAGTATGTGGCTGAGATTTGAAGAGACTCGTGACACTGCAACACCTGGTTAGTCGAGTGTCTGTCTTCTCCGTGCTCGATTATAACCTTCGGTCGAGAAAGTATTGATGGAAAATAGGAGTAGTTTGCGAGGGAAGTTTTGGTTCAACCATGAACCTGTGTTCGCACTGGGAAGCCCCATGCTTTCACTCAGCCTTCTGCTCAGTGAGTTCAAGCTCATCCAACTAGTAGAAACGGAGAAGGGGAAAATCTAAACGAGAAAACCTATTTTAGAGGTCTTACATGCTTCTCTGAAGGAACAACCTCTTCTGTTCTCAATAAGACGGGATCCCTCTTTCGCCCCAAAAATAAACAAGTGCATATGCACAATCCTCTTGAAAAAATACAAAGGCGAAAGAAGAGAAAGGATTCTGACGTAGAGAGGTGAAGCATGCAACTCCACCAGATACTAACTAGGCTCATTGGTAGTGGAGCAATGCATGTGTTCCTGCGTGACTCCGCCGAGGTACTATCAAGACTTGCTGGTAGTGGAGCAACACCAAAGATGAAAACTTATACTCTAAAAATATTCAACTCGTGAGCTAAACTACCCTTCCCGAATTCGAAACATTGTGATCAAGCTGAACTTTTGATTGTGTTTGACTGAGTTGGCAAAAGGTGAACCATGTATGTCGATGGGATAAGTGCGGAAGCTGGAGTAACCCACACAACGACTGAATACTCCCCGAAAGACCAAGGCCCTGTGCTATCAATGAACCAAAACAAAGAAGCTAGAGTTCTACCAATGTGTCGCCAAGTGTTGTAGCAGCTACAACCACCCTCCAAAATTTTGGCACGTACCCAATTTTGGAGCCTCCTTTGAGAACTTTACTTAATGACTACACGCACTTGGGTTCACTCTGTGATCTCATGTGATTCCTCACATCCACCTTGCATGATCAATCTGCCAATATCTTTTGCATGTTGATGTCAATGTCATGCTTGCGACCATGTTTTGGTTATACTCAAGCTTTTCGCTTCATGTGTACATGTTGTGTTCGCTATGTAAACATTCGTCACACCCACACATGGAGTCACATACAAGTGTTGCGCTTATCGCTCACACCGTCGGTCAATCATGTTGAGCATCACAAATGAATCTTTCACTTGTTCACACACTTAGTCACTTTGTTGAAGTTTTGACGACCAAATTCCCCTCTGACAGCGAGACCATCACCTTGCCATCGACTTGATCGACTATCACCCAGAACAACACAGAAGCACCAAGCAAGCCATTTCAAGTTGTGCTGCCTGCAAGCAGAGAAATCAACCTTTATGTTGGTTAACTAGAGAGTTTGGCCCGACAGCCACCCCGGGACTGATTCCCCTCAAAAATTGCGTAGAGGCTGCAGACCTTGCCTGCTCTGCTCACTGAGAAAACTGCGTAGACAGGTCGGATAGACACCCAGTTTCCATCCCTATCTCCCTAAGAAAATTGCACAGTTTTTCCAGTCATCCCTCTAGTCAGTCAACCGGCTGCTCACTTAGAAAATTGTGTAGTTTTCATGGGCAAGTCCTCTGCTGCCCAGTAGTCCGCTCAACTCAAAAACTGCACAGAGGTGACCAGCAAGCTAGTCTCCTAGCATCAACATAGTTTTTCTCGCCAGCAACTCTCGACAGCCAACTAACAGTTCCCCTCATGAATTTCATAGTTTTTGCTTCCAAGCTCCAACAACTGACTTCTAGTTCCCTCCAGGAATTGCGCGGTTTTTGCTACCAAGCTTCTAGCAGTGGGCTGCTAGTTCCCCTCAGGAATTGCGCAGTTTTTGTTGCCAGTGACCCAACAACGGACTACCAGTTCACCTCAGAAATAACACATTTTTTGCTGCTAGTGACCCAACAGCTGACTGTCAGTTCCCCTCAAGAATTGCACATTTTTTTTTGCCAAGCTCCCGGTGCTCGCTCATTTCAGAAACTGCACAGCTTTTTCCTACCCAACCTTTCCGCAGCCCGGAATCTTCCTCCCAAAAACTGCATAGTTTTGTCCTCTAGCTTAGCTAGACCCCGTAGACAATCACTCTCGATCCGAATTTCCCATCTTCATCACCAAGTGACTCCTGCGTAGTTTTCATCAGTAGTGCCCGGAGCCTCCATCCCACCTCGCAACCTTGTCACCTCTCCCCATCACCTACATCAGAAATGGTCATGCATCATGGTAACAAGGAGGTTTTTGGATTTGATGTCATCTCGTCACGAGTGATTGCAGATACAGGTACACAAACAAACATGGCACAATGATGGATGGGATGAACGAAGGGAGCACATGCAAAAGGACAGGTTCACAGACAGACAACCATATGATGCATGCAAAGAGATATGCTCATGAACGAATGGTCATGCAAAGATGTGTTTGCGGACGGACAAACGAGAAAACATGCAAGATGTGTTCACAGACAGATGAACGAATGAACATGCACCTTCGCGAACGGACGACCCTATCAAGCTTACCAACATACAATCAAGGAGCAATGTGTGAATGCAACATGAAGTGAACCAAGGACCATCGAAGACTCCACACACTTTGCCATGCAGAGGTGAAGCTGTGACACACCATGAGGACATCCTTCACCCAAAAACACTGCAACTCAACATGTAAGCCATCAGCAGCATGAATGTACTAGCGCTGTCATGTAGAGTCATGTCGTCCACATCTCTATTGTGGGCCATATGGCCAATCAATGTATGTAATGTGGAAGTACAAGAGACCCACTTGTTGTATGAAGAGTCATGTAAAGTTGAAAAGTCATGGAAGACAAATAGTCATGAGGGTAGTCAAACACCCACAAGGGTCAGTTTCACCCTTGGCTATAAATACCCCCTCATTTCTACATGCAATAGACTTTTCACCTCAGATCTTCCCGCATAGCCTTGAGAGTCTGTAATCTTTTGTTTGAGGATTAAGGAGTGGCTCCAACACCTTGCACGTGGGGTTAGTGATGTATGGTGTAACGATGTGTCTTGGAACTTTTGCTTAATTCAGAAGCCTACTCACAGGCCAATGCATTTTCACACATGTATTATAACTGTTGTAAGACTAATATTTAACACTTGTAATGCATGTTGCTTTAACCTATGTTTAACACTTGAACTAATTCACTTGTTGTAATACATATGTGTTAATGAAAATGTGTTGTATATGTTATTAACGATGTGTCGCCTGTGTAGACTACTCTCCTAGACATTAGACAAAACTTTCACATAAAACTTGCTATAACAACCGTTACACTCGCGCGGACTAATTCGCTAAGTATTATATGTGTTATCTTCCCTTGTGTGTTGTCACTGCCGCATCCGTGTGGACTGTTGATCCGAATTGGATCCACAAAAATTCTAAAAGTGCCATGACTGTATCAAATCAGGACAAACTTCAAATTTATGGATAAAGAGCTATTAGGAAGGCCTCTGGACAGTGGCAGTTTGCAGCCAGCAAGGAACGACGAGGACCTCAATCAAAGCGCGTTGACCGAGGCCCATGGAGACCGTTCAAGACGCAAAATTGGCAGTTAGGAAGCCCGGATCGGGAAACAGAGGCCATTTCTGATGCATGAGTAGTGCTTGGCAAAACCCCTCGAGAAGGAGAAGCCCTGAGCGCTTAGTCACATGGGAAGCCGGGAAACCATAGGGAAAGCGCTAACGCGAAAGGCGGGTCCTGCGCTCCAAAACCAGCAGTATATCAGAGGCACTTTGGGGCGGTAAGTGGATTTGGAAGAAAACGAGCGATTCCATACATTGCACGACACGTGTCCAGCGGATGAGAGAGAAAACTGCCTCTCATCACACGCTAACGGTTGAGCAAGTCAACGACGCGAAATGAGAGAACACCGTAGGATCTGGGGGCTCCAGATCTGACGGCGGAGATTGCGCCCGATGGAGGAACCAGATTTAACAGGAGAATTAAGTCACGACATATAAAAGTCTGAAATCTGATTTGACCGCTGAGTTGGCGGATGAATCATTCCACAATGTAACTAAAATACCAAACCGTCAAGGAAGAGCTGGCGCAGTTCGTGAGAGGACAAGTGGCCACCTCCCTGTGAGATGTTGGCGATGACGCAGAGGTAGGGAACTCCAAGCGAACAGCAGAAGGTGAACCGAAGGGGTGGGAGAGGAAATGAACAGTTGAGGATAGATTGGCTTTAAGCCATGAATAGACAGAGAAAAGAACAGAAGAGAGAAGGAGGAGAACAGAGACAAGCAAGAAAGAGACAGTGAAGCAAGAAGCAGAAAAACAGAGAGCTGAGCTGACCTAAGGCAGCATCAAGCAGATAGAAGGCTTGAGAGGTTCAAGCCATCTTGGTGAGGATATCTATCGAGAATTGAGCACCATTGGAATCATCCCATTGAAGAACAGAGAGGTCAAGACTTGGTAAAGAAAGAGTCTGTGTACTCTAGTGGCTTGGGAAATCCAAGAACCAACCTACTAAGCATCCTTTGTTTCAAGAGACTCAAGTTGAGCTCCTCATTGTAAATATCTGCTTTAAAGACACAATAAAAGAAGGCCACCACTGAAAGCTAGACCGGAGACGTAGCCTTGGAGAATAGGGTGAACTCCTTATTAATCTGTTGTGTTCTTGTATTTGCTTACTGTGTTTCTCTTACTGTTTTCTATTTTCCAGTGTCTGTGTATTTTGCAATCTGATCGATTTGTTGCCTAAGATAACATAGACACACACCAGCACATGAGTCCGTAATACCTTCATTCATTAATTATTTAATTGATATCACTCACGAGTGAATTTCCGATCAACTGTTCCACCAGAGGTTGAGCACGTTGTGTTGTGTTGTGTGTTCCTAGCATAGTTGGGACTTCTCCCAACCGACTTGGGACTCACTCCCATCCTCTCCCTCTACAGTGAAAGAACCATTGACACAAGAGACACTTACAATCACCAGGGCACAAACCTCACTTCTCGTAAGACCAAGCAGACCACTCTCTTGTGCTAACAAGTAAGAGTTGAGGCAAATATTTAAGATAATGGCAACCGGACCATCGTACTGGATGGGACTCCCATACCAAACAGTGTGAGGTCTAGTTGGGACTTCATACCGGGGTGATCCCTTGATGTTGGCTGGTCCAACACTGTCAACACACTCATGCCTTGATTGCAATTTGTGCATGCAGATTGTATGTTGAGACTCCACCACTCATGTGAAGTACTAGGCTGTGTCAATTATGGTTATGGATCCCTATATTTCATCTAGAACGAACTCCATTTTGATGCTACTAGTGACTAGAGAAATAAGCTTGTCTAGCAAGTTGTGGTTTGTGAAAACTTCAATTTGTGTTCTTTGTCCACCTGCTCTTTTGAGCCTCAACTTGGCAACATTTAAAAACTTGCATTGGGAAACCATCATTTCAGTACACTTGGTTCTTCCTTTTATGTATGGATATGCAGTGTAGATGGTAATTTCCAAAATTGTAGAAGGTATATGCTCATTTTGTAGTTACTTTTCTCTTGCATGTTAAGTGGAGATCAAGTAGGTTTTGCATCCAAGCTTTTCTGCATACAGGGTGCAAACACTCTACCTTGTTGGTGAATGGTTCTGGTCATGACTTCACTAGATTTCTCTTGACCAAGCAATCCATTCCACCTCCATGTTCTCTCTGTCATTTTATGGTTCTCCTTTGTCCCTCTTGTGCTTTTATTCTTAGTTAGTTTTAATGGGTCTAGTTATCTATTTTCTCTAGTATTCTAGAAGCTACTATGTAGACTCAGCCTATGGACCTTTTCACTGGTAAGCATTGTATTGCTCGCCCTACTCCTTCTTTGGTTGGCTCTCCTCTTCCATTCCTTAGAAGTATCTAGTTGTTTCACTCGATCATGGTTCTTGTCACGATGTCTTTCTCACATGTGTCTCCTCCATGTGGACCCCTCAACCTCCAAAATCTTTCATCTCCCCTCCCATAGCCCTCTTCCACTTGATTCTTTCTAGCGTCTCCTCCCTGCCTGATTTGCACGCTTGTGTCTGTAGGGGAATGACTTACTACCAAGAATGGGAACACATGGGAAGCACACATATGCACCACCACTTGGAGGAAACCACTACCTGGTCTCACAAGCTCACTCCGGGTCCCATCCAAGAGGAACATACCTATGTTAAGGGGGAAGGAACCTCTCAAAGGCACTACCTCTCCAACACAAAGGTACTTGTTGAGATGGTATATTGGGTGTTGAATATTAAACATACTCATATGTTGACATACTAACTTTATATAGGCCCATGAAATTCCTCCTTGGTAGAACCTTATTGGACTAGCACAATCATCAAGCTAATTTCCTCCATTCAATTGAGCGTCTACACACCATATGAAGGACTTGGATAAAAAAATGGAACACAATGAAAAGCGCCTTGGCATCCCTCCCCTAGTTGGAGGCATCCCAAGTGACAATTAAGATCACATCCACGTTGTAGCGACAGAAAAACTATATATTTTATTATATCAATAAAAACAAAAAACCGATTTTAAAATATTTATAATTTTATTCAGATTTGTCAAATTGTGGAAAAAAGACCTCATAGAACCATAACCAAAATATAACCAATTTTTAAAATTATAATTATATATATATATATATATATATGTGGGGTTATTATTGTATTATGACCGAGAATATTTCCACGTAACTTTGAAAGAGTTTGTATAATGTTTTCTCCGTAACTTTCTCGGGCTTCTCATGAATTTTTGGACTCGCGTTCAATTCTCTGGGCGATTTTTTTTCGGTGAATAGTCAAAGCTACAATGAATTTTTCTATATGAATAAATCAAGTGCATAAGTATTTTTTTTTCTTTTATTGGTTGAAATATGAGTACTTCATTTTTATGTCAAAACTTCTATTAGTAAGGGAAAAATAAGCAAAATCACTTTAAAAAGGTTTTAGGATCATATTATCTTTTTAGAAAAACAAAGAGAAGAAAGAGAAATGGAACATAAATTATAATTATCTACAATGTTTATGAAACATAAATTATAATTATCTACAATGCTTATGGAACATAAACTAGAATTATCTATAATGTTTGACAACAATTACAAATCATTAGAAAATAAAATGTTAGGGCTCAAGATTGAATTGCAAAAGATGAAAGATAGGGTACAAGAAATAGAAAACCATAAATAATCAATAGTTGAAGAAAATGTCGCCTAAATGAAACTAAATCATATTCGAACCTAAGTAACACATAATAAATTAGACGTCAAACCCATCAAAGAGAAAATGAACAAGCTAATTGAATTGGATCATGAGCACAAGAAAAGAGTCACGAATCTTATAACTTTTGGTATAAAAGAACAAAATCATGAGGACATGTTAGAAATAATAAAAGAATGACTAAAACCTAAGTGACAAATTGTAACGACTTATCTCGTAGAAGCAGGAAGGTTGGGAAAGATACTTGAGCATATAGATAGATAGATTTGTGTTAGGGTAAGTTGTAGTGACCATAAATTTGACACTCTTAGTAAATCTCGAAGCATAAAAGGGATAGGAATCTTTAAAAATAAGGATATCATTCTAGAAGACTAAGTTTAACTAAGGAAAGAGGTTCAAAAGGTAAAGTAAACAAGAAAGGAAGGAAAATGGGCAATCATAGAAATAAAAAAGTTATTATTAGATATAGAGATCAAAATAAGAGTGATAAATAGGAATTTGAAACACTCTAGATCCTCTTCTAGAATTGTCGTGGCTTTCCATGGCATAAAGGCCCTATGTTGAGTTGGATTCTGAGTGAAATTGAAATTATTTTCTTAGTCGAAACTTAATAATATGATGAGTCTAAGGTCCCTAACATACATGGTTTCATTCTATGGTCGGCCTAGAACAAGAAATCCTCTCGCAAAGGAATCAGAGGAATAACATGCTATATAAAAAATAATATCTCTCTTCACACTCAACTTCATAAGATAGACCCCCTCAATTGGTACATTTGGATCAAAATATCTAACACTAATGCCAATAAGATTTATTTTGCACCTATTAACTCTACCTTCTATAAGAAAAACAATCTCGATAAGAATTGTCCCTATAATACCTTAAAATGTGATATTCATAGTCTAAGGAATGAAGGTAATATCCTCTTGTTAGGAGACTTCAATGCTTGAACTGAAACTAACCAAGTTATTCTTCTAAGTAATGAATCTAACCCTAATCCTCTTTGGCTAGATGATATCTTTGGCTAGCTAGTAGATTCAAAAGAAACTTAAAACTTAACCAATAATTTATTTAGTACCAAACTAATCAAGCTATGTAGTTCCCAAGACCTTATAACTTGTAATGACATTAACAAGTTGCCAAACTCCAACCAAATGACTTGTATTCATGGGCTTGGTAATAGTCTTGTGCATTAGTGATATTTAATATCCCTGTTTTCAACCATATTGTAAACTTTAGCCTCTTAAATGACCATGAGCCTAATTCTGATCATAGATCTTTAACCTTAACTCTAAACTTTGACATGCACACTAGCCACATGCAAGAGAAATGTGAGAGTCAAAGGCACCTACTTTTTGACAAAAGTAAAATGAATATCTTATTAAACAATTTAAATAGGGATTTACACCTCTTAACTTATAATGATAACATTGAACACCTCTATCACAATTTTGCTACAACCCTTTCCACTACAATTAGCAAGTTCTTTGTTGAGGTGTCCTATAAAAAGAATAAAAAAACTAGTAATCCTTGGTATGCTAATGATTATAAAATTTCTAGGAAAGTGATTAGAGAGGCTCCTAACAAAACCATAAAACTTGATAAAATAAATATGTACAAAGCTATTGACAAAAGGCAAAAAGGATACTACATAAATAAGAAGAAAGAGCATCGTCTATACCTTTCTAAAGTTGATCCAATAAAGTTTTGGTGGAAAATCTAATTCGTAAAACAAAAGAAAATAATTTGCTTCCCTTAAAGGAATATGATATCTACCTTAAAAAGCTCAATGAATCCCCTGATGCCATGGGCACCATTTTGAACACTCCTATAAAAGAGGATATATTTTCTTTGGAATGTATTGGGTTTGGGGTTAAGAAGCTCACTAATGGGAAATCTAGGTAGAAGGCTACCAATTTGAAATTTTTAAAATGGGAGGTTTCGTCCTCATCCCTCACATACATAAGCTATTCAACTTGACAGTGAAGCAAGGCTTCCCCAAGCCTTGTACATAAAACCTTATTGTGTCTATGTTTAACAATGGGGATAAAAACATTCCCTCTAATTATAGGACCATCATGATTAGCCAAGTTTTAGCCCAATTGTATGAAATTATTTTGGAAAAGAAGAATAACCTTTGGCTTGAAAGCCATGTTGAAAGGGCTAAATGGTAACTTGGGTTAAGGAGACATCACTCAACTTTGGACCATATTATTACTCTTAGGATCATTGTATATGAATTCCACAATAATAAAATTGATCTCTTTTGTTGTTTTTCTGACTTTAGAAATGCTTTTGATATTATTCTTAGGGAAAATCTATGGAAGAGGCTTTAAGATATAATGGTTCATGTTTCTGGGAAAACTAGTATTCCTAAAGAATGCTAACCCTCTAAGTTTGGTAGCTACCCTAGAAACAACAATTTAAAGCAATTCAATGATTTCTTCTATGTGTAACAGATAAGAGAAAGATAATGGAACCAACCTGGAACTTCCGCTTAATCCCTTGCTTGATCTCTCTCCCCTTTGATAGATCTTGCAACTCCTCCCCGTACTTAACACGCTTGGAGAGTACCTGCAAAAGTACAGCAACAAAGAACCGTCAAAGCATCATGATCTATTACAACATAAACATTACAGAATCATATATATAATGAACAAATGATAGCATTCACAAATGATAACATTCACAATTGCACAATCATATGGAAGAAAACTTGAAGAGATTTATTGATAGAAGGGAGAATTACAACCCAATTTTCTAATCCAGCATCATCCTCCCAGCTTCAATCCTTCTTCACCTCATGAAATACCAAGATCACACCAACAAGAATACAATGCTCTCTCCGCACTTACAAACTATCAACACTTCCTTGCAATTCACAACATTTTAGCCTGTAGATCTCTTGGATGAGGGATCCATTTATAGATGTTTGTAAGGGTGTGAGTCATCCATGGGGTTTGATTAGTGTCATTCCACTTGTTACAATTGGTTCCACAAGAGAAGGGATTGGATATTTCTTAGATCCCTTATTCATCCTTGGGCGAATTCAGAGAGGCAAGTGGCGCAGGAGAAGTTTCTAGAAGATTCCATGAGCGACCACTTAGCAAACTATCCCAAAATTTTTTCCATCCTTGCCCATCGCACCCTATAGAAGGCCTAAATAGTATGCATCACACCCTGGTAGTGTACCACTCAGTATGCGTCGCATTTTTCCAGTGGAGCAGTCAGTATGGTCCAATTTAGGCAATTTCTGGATGGTTTCTCAGATGGAGCCTTTGGGGAATGATGAATTCAGATGACTATGTTCCTTTAGGGTATGAAACAACTCTTTTAGGGGTTGATGAGCCCTAAGACATCGACATACAAGGTTGGGGTTGATGTGCCCAAATATGTCTATAACAGTTTCCCCCTAAAGCATGAGGTCGTAAAAGTTCATGTCCGGTGAAATGCTTTATCATGAGGATCTGAAGTTTCGAACTAGAAGGTGACCTGCATTAGTTACAATACAATACATTATCATAATATTATTTTCATGATCTAGTTGAGGAAGGCATTCCCATGCTTAGCTTTATAAATTTCATTTCATGTACATAGATCAAATAGTCGTCTGCAGACACAGACTTGTGATTCTACAGATATAGAGTCGCAATCCATGATTAGGATGACCATCTGTGTAGAGCCTTTGTACATTTGATGTTTTTATATCCCTGAATATATCACAGCCCAGATGGATGAAACTAGATTCGGGGTCTTCAAACTCATTCAATCTTCGCTCGATGTACAAGTTAAACCATGTGAAGAGATGTTCTGAAGTCGAACATGGAAAGACATCCCCTGATTACCAGCCAATGATGTGAGCTGTTAATAGACGCAACAGGAATCACCAATAATGATAATTATCCTCAAGGTACTGCAGTACAATTCACGTGGTGTGAATATATGATCCAATGTCGAACACCACGCAAAATCTTTCTGTCGAAGGCCATTGATGCCAACCTGTTGCCGGAAGTGAGAAACTTGCCATTGATGTATGCTAGCTTCAAAGCACTGAAATGGTTGTTTCTAAGTCAAATTCTTGGATAATGAGCTAATGTCGACAAGAAGTGACTTGTCGTAGGAGGGCCTTGATGTATCCCACATCTATGACACAAAACGAATAAAATTATTTCTGGAGGTGAAAAACAAACTGACGACACAAGGTTTAGGAATGACGGTCATGAAAAAATGAAGGTTGGAGGTATTGCAATGTATGAGACATTAACTGGATGGTGATTTATCAACTGGATGACTTCTCTTGAACATGTCGGCGACATTGAGATGAATTGGTAGCGTTAACCGCAAAAGATGGATGGTATGATGACCGGTGAACGGAATAACCCAACCCAACTCAATAATGGAGATAAAGTGAAAGTGTCATGTTCAAGAGTGACTTGCTACCATAAATTCTTCAAGTTTTTTCCCCTTTTTCCCCAGTCATTGCTGACCAGTACCTCTTTATTTTTGTCAAGCTTGAGGAGGATAACATATGCTTGTTCTATAATTTTCTCTTCAGGAAAACTTGTCGCTATTTAGTATTTTAACGAGTCTAGCGACAGTGAAACTTGGTCTCGTCTAGATGGACAAGTTTGTCGCTATTGTTTTAACAAGTTTAACGACAAGGATAAATCAGTCCTTTTCATGTTTAGAGAGTTTGAAAAGGGATGAAAAGAAAACTCCATAAGTTCTTTTTCGTAAAGTAATCCCTCAGGTCTGAAAAAGGATAAAATAATACAGGAGGAATGACATTTCCAATATTTTAACAAGCTGGAAAAGACAAGTGCTCGACGATCTTTTCATGTTTAATGAGTCTGAAAAGGGTTTAAAGAGGACTCTATTTTGAGGAACGAGTGGTGTCTAGGGTAGCAACTGGTTCCGGTGATGTTGGAACTTCTCAAAACATGTTGATTTATGTGAAGAGGCTGGCTAATAAGACCACTCATTGCAACTGTTCCTCAAAAAGGGTAAAACAACCAAGTGAAAGTGTATGATCAGCTAAAGAGATGGTGGTGATGAGATGAAAACAACCAAGGCTCAACTGACAGAATGGAAATCACAAGGGTTAAAAGTTGAAAATGGGTTCATTTTTTGACCCTTGGTTTCATTTTTTAATGAGGTTGACACAAGACAACGAACTATCCTCGGGACCCTTGGTTTCATTTTTTTTTAACGAGGTTGACACAAGACAACGAACTATCCTCGGAGATCCTTGGTTTTATTTTTTAATGAGGTTGACACAAGACAACGAACTATCCTCAGGGATCCTTGGTTTCATTTTTTAACGAGGTTGACACAAGACAACAAACCATCCTCGGGGATCCTTGGTTTCATTTATTAATGAGGTTGACACAAGACAATGAATTATCCTTGGAGATCCTTGGTTTCATTTTTTAACGAGGTTGACACAAGACAACGAACCATTATGGATAGGCCCTTACATTGTTAAACGTGTATTGAAAAAAGGAGCCTATTTTACCAAATGGGCTAAGGTGATGCCTACATTGAACAACAGTGGTGAAACAACTGCACTCTTTTTTGTCAATCATGTAGTTTCTAGATTCGGTGTTCCACAGGCTATAGTCACAGATCATGGGTCTCATTTTCACAGTTACATGATGATTGAATTAACTACCAACTTAGGAATTTCCCATGATAGTTCTACTCCATATTATCTACATGATAATGGACAAGTTGAGGTGATCAACAAAGTCCTTAAGCGCATGCTGTAGAGAATGATTGGAGTCCATAAACGGAATTGGAATTTAATCCTATACTCAGCTCTGTGGGCATATAGGACTTTGGTGAGAAATGTGACCAGAATTACGCCCTTTCAATTGGTGTATGGTCTAGAGGCAGTCTTACCCATTCAGTGTGCGTTAAGGTAAAAGTTCCCCTAGGGTCTTGGGCTGATACCCTAGCAATCTGAAAGTTGTCTATACAGAGAAACACACATTCCACACAACCATAATGTTAATATAAGCAAACTCTACGATAAGGGGCATACCTGAGGTCCTACGTTTGAGAAGGTCCTTCTAGGGTCCAAACCCTTCTTGGAGTTCCTTTTGCTCCTTTGACCCGCAAAACAACCAATTCAAGAAAGTACAACAGTATATGGACTAAACATTATAAAGAAACAATCTTCATGTTATAAAGAAAGGTAGTTAGTTATGCAATTAAACAACCATTCACATATAAATTCTAACATGAATATCACAAACATGAAGAAGATTTATATCAGGAACAAAGACATGTGTTTCTTTTAATATAGACAAATAAAGTATAGAAAAGAATAATTTCACCTGAGTCGTCCTTTCACAGGCTCCAAGTGGAACCGTCCTCCGGATTCGTCCAGTCTCAAGCCTTTAACAAACTCCTTCCATGACTTACTCCATGATATCACAAGTAGCAAATGGACATCATCACACAAGGAAACAAGGGTTTCTTGTAAAAATGGGGGAAGTGTAGGAGGCACAAGGATCTTCAGACCTGGTCAGGGAAGTCTCAGCATAATAACCTTTCTCTCTCTTCTCTCCTCCCTTAGGCCTTCCCATTGAAGCCTTTTTATAATTCTCCCAAAGTAGTTTTTTAGTTGGGAATTGGTTGGGAACAGTTGGGCCACAGGCACTAATAGGTGATCAGCAGGTAAAACCCTCTATCTCCGCCTGAAATTAAGGAGTTTTATATTTTTTTTAGTGTTTTAATACATATACACGGGTTGGGTATACAGCTACCCGCGTATACACGCGTTTAACTCAGGGCAATGTCACGTATAAGGGACAAAACACTGTTTTTTAAATTTTTGGACCAGGTTTGGAAGGAGGGGTTGCCCTAGGCCATGAGTGCAGCATCACAAACCATAAGAGTGAGATTTGGAGCTATAATAGATGCCCCCTAATATATGAGGTCAGAAGGGGTACATGATGGCCGAAATGTATTAAGAAAGTACATGGAAAGGAAATCTGTTAAAAACCGAGAAGGACTTCACCAGAGTTCAACCTGCCAAGCCACAAAAGGAGATCATAAAGAAACATTGTCTGAGGCGGGCATACCCATGCTCAGAAAAATTAAAGCATGTCCGCATATCAAGTACAAGCAGATCCACTAAGTATACAAGTATAAATGACTGGAAAATACATAATGGATCATATGATCATGATCAAACAAGTACATGTCTGAATATCACATATAAGAATGTCAATGATGCTGAAGGATGAACCGGATCACTGATATCGAGAATTGATCACAAAAGGTACCAACTGAACATGATGGAATAGGATGGTACTACACTGCAAACTCAGGTGCCAGCATATAGAATGTCGCCATGACTGACTGCAACATATAAGGTGGAATGGTATCAACTAGCAGCAACAGGAGAAACTGTCAAGTGAACCAATGAATGTTGATACAACCTGAGGTCTTCACCGACCGCTGTGGTACATTTCTACACCATAGGAATAAATGATCTGAAGTCTACCATGTGAGAAATCGTTTGATTACCGATCATTGATGTATACCATTAACAAACGTGAGACTACTCATCGATAATGATAATGAGCGTCAAGGTACCCAGTACAATCTAACAAGTGTGAATAGATGAGCTGGAGTCAAACACCTGTAAGAATCTATCGATCAGGAGACAATGATGGTTTCCCACTGTCGATAGCGAAGGATCTGCCACTAATGACTGCAAACCCCAAGGTATTGCCAAATGGACTCTAGATCTTTGCCCCAGAGCAATGAGTCAGAGTCGATAGGGAAAGATCCGCTAGAAGGAAGGCATTAAGGCATCCTTCATCAATCTAGCGCGAGTGTAACCCGTAGGCCAATAATGTGGAAGGAATCAGATGAAAGAGATGTAGTAACCCAACCAAAGTACATTTCTGGCGTACACAAGATGTGGCTAGCGCATGACAGAAACCCTCTAAACCAACCAATAATGAAAGTTGACACAGAGGCGAGGTATCCATCAATAGGGTCAAATGGAAACCAAGGTACTGCACAAATCCCAATGTGTGATAATGTAAGCTGATGTCGAACACAAGGGAAACCACTCAGTCAAAGACCCATGATATTGATCGATGCTGAGCACAAGGTGACCTATCAATAATGAAAGGGCTAGGGTGTAGCTCTAGGCCTGTCCTCAGAGCAAGATGTCGTCATCGATAAGGACAAGACCTGACAGCAAGAAGTCAACGGAGACCTTCTCAAACTGGCACGAGTAAAGGACCAATATAACTGATGTGATGATAGACATGATACTGACAACCAGGGATGGCCGACTGAAAAATGAGTCAAGAGACACCGCAGAGAGGCCGACTCAGGCTAACTTCCCTTGAACAAAAGCACGACTCAATGTGACTATGTGGCAGCATATGATGACTCTGTATAAGTTCATCATGAAGGAGGCATGAACAAACCCTCCATATGATTGGAAGAGATAACCAATCGGGGGAGAACTGACTCAATAATAAGGTTAAGGCGTACCTAAGTCAAACTAAATCCCGCCCAAACGGAGGAGACTTTGCTTTGAGTGCTTTGTTCAAGGGCGACACGACTGACTCTAGCTGCCAAGAATAAATGGTAATACTGTCCCGTTCCCGCTCTTTTTGGAATATTTATTTTTTTTGTCTTTTTCTGTTAAGCTTGAAATAGAATAAAAGAATGCTATGGTACAGTGTAAAGAACGAGTGTCGGTGAAGCAGATGATCTAGTTCCTGGGAATGGAATGTTCCTATGCTCAATGCAGGGAGGTGAAAACTGGTCAATGACACTCAAAGGTGTGTTCCTTCCATGGATCAAGGTGTGTCAAGTTGCAGAGGTCAAAGATATGCAAGGTTGATTTTGCAGTCGTCATGGTCAAAAGTTGGCTTAAACACGAGTCCAAGTGAAGCAGGCTCCAGGCCAAAAGGTGCAAGTAGTCAACATGCAATGCAGTAGTACAACTCAACACAAAGGAGCCTCTAGGGTATAAGGCCAGAACGAAGCACAAAAGTAAAGAGGAATGAGTCTTCAATGCATAATTCATGGCGGGACTACAGAGGACTCCCGAGCCTACTCAAATCAGAGCAGCATGGGAAACAAATGTTAGTGAGGTGCTAACTACGATGCCCATGTAAAGGATGGCTCTACCATCGTGTCATGATTTAAAAAATCGGCGAGTGAAGATGGCTTACGAACCATAACACGATGGGATCGACCCTATGGCAAGTGTATCGACAGATGGAGGCTAGTATGCATAATGCAACGAAAAAAATGGCTTCCCTAACCTATATGCCAGTGAGAAAACGATACCTGCCATGACAGGTCACAGTCATGGAATTGTCTCGAAACTGTCAAAAAAACGTCCAAAATGTCCTGAAAATCAAACCATTCTCGACATTCCAAGCTCCCAAGTTAAAAGTCACATGAGGCCAAACAAAATAAAATTTTGAAAAAATTTTGCATTTTCAAAACCTATAAAAGAGTTTTTGGACTCACCATTTTCACCATTTGAGTTTGAGAGCAAAGAAGTGGAGCAAAAGGAACAAACTTCCCATACGCCAAATTCAACCGTTCAGATTCTTCAAAAACCTCCAGGTAACTCTTATACTTGTCTTGCAATTGATTGTGACTAGTTTTAGATTTTTAATTAATGTTTTATCGTTGCATTTTTTGCCAAAAATTTCACCGCGACGTATATGCGGGTTGGTAATATGAAACCCACGTACACGAGGGCCCTATACGCGACTGTGTGCATTGGGACCTGCGTATACGCTGCGAACATTTTTAAGCAAAAAACTAACGGTTGAAAATCATTTTTTATTCAGGATGCTGGTCAGTTGGCGAGAAAGAGAGCAGACCGCGGTGGATGATGAAGTCATGAATGATCCTGATGCTTTGGATGCCCTACGGGGATGTGGTTTGCTTAAATTCTTCAAACTGCCGAATATGAAAGCAAACACATGTCTGCTTGAGATTCTCATTGATTACTGGAATATTAAGGAGGATGCCTTTATGATTGACCAGATGCCACTCAGGATAGAAGTGGAAGATATCTATTTCATCACGGGCCTTTACCGAAGGGGAGAGGTAGTACATTCCCAGGGCAAGACATGAAGTAGCCTCTCGATCGAGGACTACGTACATATATATTGCCCGAGACATCCCAAGAAGGTTGGAAGTCATATTTCCATCACAAATGTGGCGAGTTTACCGCTGAGGATAATCTTGTTCACCATAGCTCGAGTGAATGGATCAGCTTCTTTGCACCAGGCATCACAGCTAACCATGAGCGTGGCAGTTGACTGTCTCACCACTATATTTGACTGGTGTACTCCTCTTCTGGCCAGCATGAAGAGCCAGCTCACTTCTATCAAGAGGGGGCAGACCAAAAACTTTGGATATGGGACTATTCTGTGTTCTTTCTTTTTTGAGAGGGTCCCAGCACTCCGCCCTAGGGTAGCAGTTTCCATCAGCACCCCACGAGATCCACGCATGGGCAGGTGGGCCAACCTGATGAAACGTCTAGGGGGTGGGGATGTCCCACGGACTACATTTGACGATGACTTCTTTACCTGGTGGGATCAATAGATCATCGCCATAGATGATTACCCTTATGCTGGGTTGGATTTCCGAGGAGATCCCGATCTAGCATTACCACTGACCGCAGCATGGGGCGACATTGGTAATTGTTTTTTGATTTTATGATTTTTTTTGGATTTGCCAAATATAATGATGAATTTTGAAAAATATTTTTGATGGTATTCAAATGAATAATATGCTTCCACACAGCCATAATGCTAATACAAGCAAACTCTATGATAAGGGGCGTACCTGAGGTCCTACGTTTGAGAAGGTCCTTCCAGGGTCCAAACCCTTCTTGGAGTTCCTTTTGCTCCTTTGACCTGCAAAACAACCAATTCAAGAAAGTACAACAGTATATGGACTAAACATTATAAAGAAACCATCTTCATGTTATAAATAAAGGTAGTTAGTTATGCAATTAAACAACCATTCACATATGAATTCTAACATGAATATCACAAACATGAAGAAGATTTATATCAGGAACTGAGTCGTCCTTTCGCAGGGTCGAAGCGGAACCATCCTCCGGATTCATCCAGTCTCAAGCCTTTAACAAACTCCTTCCATGACTTACTCCATGATATCACAAGTAGCAAATGGACATCATCACACAAGGAAACAAGGGTTTCCTGTAAAAATGGGGGAAGTGCAGGAGGCACAAGGATCTTCAGACCTGGTCAGGGAAATCTCAGCATAATAACCTTTCTCTCTCTTCTCTCCTCCCTTAGGCCTTCCCATTGAAGCCTTTTTATACTTCTCCCAAAGTAGTTTTTTAGTTGGGAATTGGTTGGGAACAGTTGGGCCACGGGCACTAACAGGTGATCAGCAGGTAAAATCTGCGATCTCCGCCCGAAATTAAGGAGTTTTATATTTTTTTAAGTGTTTTAATACATATACGTAGGTTGGGTATACACCTACCCATATATACACGCGTTTAACTCAGGGCAATGTCTCGTATAAGGGATAAAACAATGTTTTTTAAATATTTGGACCAGGTCTAGAAGGAGGGGTTGCCCTAGGCCATGAGTGCAGCATCACAAACCATAAGAGTGAGATTTGGAGCTATAACAGTGTGAAATCTCATCCCTCAAGCTTGTAATCGATCTGCTTCCCGAAACTTTTGAAGAAGAAGCTCGTTTCTTGGAATTAATCCATCTGGATGAAACCCGTCGTGATGCCGCATTGGCTAATGAAGCACATAAGAAATGCATCAAGGCACAATATGACAAAAATGTTAAGCCTCGTGTCTTCTCACAAAGTGACCTGGTCTTGCTTTACGATCAAGATTCTAACAAATTAGGAGCAGGTAAATTTGAACCATTATGGATGGGAAAAATAGTATTCCTAAAGAATGCTAGCCCTCTAGGTTTGGCAGCTACCCTAGAAGCAATAGCTTAAATCAATTCAATGATTTCTTCTATGTGTAACAGATAAGAGAAAGATAATGGAACCAAATTGAAACTTCTGCTTAATCCCTTTCTTGATCTCTCTCCCCTTTGACAGATCCTGCAACTCCTCCCCGTACTTAACACGCTTGGAGAGTACCTACACAAGTACAACAACAAATAACCGTCAAAGCATCATGAACTATTACAACATAAACATTACCGAATCAAATATATAATGAACAAATGATAGCATTCATAAATGATAACATTCACAATTGCACAATCATATGGAAGAAAACTTGAAGAGCTTTATTGATAGAAGGGAGAATTACAACCCAGTTGTCTGATCCAGCATCATCCTCCCAACTTCAATCCTTCTTCACCTCATGAAATAGCAATATCACACCAACAAGAATACAATGCTCTCTCCTCACTTACAAACTATCAGCACTTCCTTGCAATTCACAACATTTCAGCCTCTAGATCTCTTGGATGAGGGATCCATTTATAGATGTTTGCAAGGGTGTGAGTCATCCATGGGGTTTGATTAGTGTCATTCCACTTGTTACAATTGGTTCCACAAGAGAAGGGATTGGAGATTTCTTAGATCCCTTATTCATCCTTGGGCGAATTCAGAGAGGCAAGTGGCATAGGAGAAGTTTCTAGAAGATTCCATGAGCAACCACTTAGAAAACTGTCCCGGACATTTGTCCATCCTTGCCCATCGCACCCTATAGAAGGCCTAAATAGTATTCATCACACCCTGGTAGTGTACCACCAGTATGCATCACATTTTTCCAGTGGAGGAGTCAGTATGGTCCAATTTAGGCAATTTCTGGATGGTTTCTCAAATGGAACTTTTGGGGAATGATGTATTCAGATGACTATGTTCCTTTAGGGTATGAAACAACTCTTTTAGGGGTTGATGAGCCCTAATACGTCGACATATAAGTTTGGGGTTGATGTGCCCAAATATGTCTATAACAGTTTCCCCCTAAAGCTTGAGGTCGTAAAAATTCATGTCAGGTGAAATGCTTTATCATGAGCATCCGAAGTTTCGAACTGGAAGGTGACCTGCATCAGTTACAATATAATAGATTATCATAATATTATTTTCATGATCTAGATAAGGAAGGCATTCCCATGCTCAACTTTAGAAATTTCATTTCATGTACATAGATCAAATAGTCGTATGCAGACACAGACTTGTGATTCTACAAATATAGAGTTGCAATCCATGATTAGGATGACCATCTGTGTAGAGCCTTTGTACATTTGATGTTTTTATATCCCTGAATATATCGCAGCCCGGATGGATGAAACTAGATCCAGGGTCTTCAAACTCATTCAATCTTCGCTCAATGTACAAGTCAAACCATGTGAAGAGATGTTCTGAAGTCGAACATGGAAAGACATCACCTGATTACCAGCCAATGATGTGAGTTGTTAACAGATGCGAGAGGAATCACCGCTAATGATAATGATCCTCGAGGTACTACAGTAAAATACACATGGTTTGAATATATGATCCGATGTCGAATGCCACGCAAAATATTTCGGCCAAAGGCCATTGATGCCAACCTGTCACTGGAAGTGAGAAACTTGCCATTGATGTATGCAAGCTTCAAAGCACTGAAAGGGTTGTTTCTAAGTCAACTTCTTGGATAATGAGCTGATGTCTACAAGAAGTGACTCGTCGTAAGAGGGCCTTCATGTATCGCACATCTACGACACGAACCAAAGCAAATGATTTCTGGAGGTGAAAAATGAACTGACGACACAAGGTTCAAGAATGGCGGTCATGAAAAAATGAAGGTTGGAGGTATTGCAGTGTATGTGACATTAATTGGATGGCGATTTCTCAACTGGATGACTTCTCTTGAACATATTGGTGACACTGAGATAAATTGGTAGCATTAACCCCAAAAGATGGATGGTAAGAAAGACCAATGGTATGATGACTGGTGAACGAAATAACCCAACCCAACTCAATAATGGAGATGAAGTGAAAGTGTCATGTTCAAGAGCGACTTGCTACCATAAATTCCTCAAGTTTTTTTCCCTTTCATATTGAGATATTTTCCTGGAAGAAGACCGGTTCATAGAATCCTTTCTGTTTTTGGGTCTTTTACTAGTGAGACCTGGTAAAGTTTTCAGACGACGTATTATTTTTAAACGAGGTCCCCGATAACGGGACATAGAAACTCCTCCAGTCATTGCTGACTAGTGCCTCTTTATTTTTGCAAGCTTGAGGAGGATAAAATATGCTTTTTTTAAAATTCTCCCTTCGGGCAAACTTGTCACTATATAGTATTTTAACGAGTCTAGCGACAGTGAAACTCGGTCTCGTCTAGATGGACAAGTTTGTCGCTATTGTTTTAACGAGTTTAATGATAAGGATAACTAGGTCCTTTTCATGTTTAGAGAGTTTGAAAAGGGACGAAAAGAAAACTCCATAAGTTCTTTTTTGTAAAGTAATCCCTCAGGTCCGAAAAAGGATAAAATAATATAGGAGGGATGACATTTCCAATATTTTAACGAGCTGGAAAAGACAAGTGCTCGACAATCTTTTCATGTTTAATGAGTCTGAAAAGGGTTTAAAGAGGACTCTATTTTGAGGAACGAGTGGTGTCTAGGGTAGCAATTGGTTCTGATGATGTTGGAACTTCTCAAAACATGTTGATTTATGTGAAGAGGCTGGCTAATAAGAGCACTAATTGCAACTGTTCCTCAAAAAGGGTAAAACAACCAAGTGAAAGCGTATCATCGGTTAAAGAGATGGTGGTGAAGAGATGAAAGTAACCAAGGCTCAACTGACAGAATGGAAATCACACAATATTTTCATATTTAACAAGTCTGAAAAGGGTTTAAAGAGGACTCTATAGTTTTCTTTTCATTTGTTAATCAAATCTCGAAAAGAAGACAAAAAGTTTGCTTGGTGGTCAAAGATGTTCAATTCACTATTTAGCACATCAGATTCTTTCATTAGTCGTTCAACCTGCTCAAAAATCCATTAAATTGATTAGATATACATATATATGGACGAAAAATGAATTAAAACTAACATTTTACTTTGGAATACATGAACAGTAAACATAAAAAGTAGTTTTATCATTTCATTTTCATCATTTCATTTCAAATTTGGGATTTGGAGCTTTGAAGCAGTTTCCCCCTCAAATTTCACCAGTTTATTCGGGAGATCCTGTGGACCATTCTCCGCACCATCAGGACCAGTAGGAGCTATCCTCAAGCTCTTCATTTTCATTTCCTCTTTTTTCAATTCTGGGCCATTTTTTTCACTTTTCTAGGCCCCTGGGGTTTAAAGATTTCGTTCCCCAATCATCACACCTAGGTTATATCGAAAGGTGCAATTCATACTGAGCTACCAATAGGCCAATCACTATGCATCTCACCTTTCTCAAAGGTAGGGCGCGATGGGTGCAAATATGCAACTTTATATAGTGTTTTTTCATCAAATTTTTACCTGGTTTTGCCCAAAATTGGATTCTAACTCATCTATTGTTTGCATTTCAGATATTTATTGGATCAAGATGGTTCTCACATGGCATGAAAGATAACATGAAGAGGAGGATATGATTTCTTTACATGACTAGGACATCGTGGATGCATCAAGAAACTGTGGTTTATTGAAGTTTTTCCGCATATCCAGCATGAGACAACAGATCAGTTTGTTGCAATATCTTCTCAATGCTTGGGATCCTATTGACCAAGTATTCCAAATCAGAGGTAAATATATTCCTTTCATAGTCGAGGATATTTATTTTTTGACGGGTTTTTCGAGGCGTGGTGCCCCTCTTTCACTATCAGGATTTGCTCGTGGGGGCGAATCTGTGAAAGATTACATTCGTCAGTTCTGCAGGGATGGATCTCAACCCAGTAGAGATGGTAAGATTAATATCTAGGATGTTACTGATCGACCTTTGAGGACCATTCTATTTACCTTTGCTAGATTGGCTGGCAGCGTGGCCTTACATTTAGCAAACATATCTTACATGCAGTATGCCTTGGAATGCCTGGAACCGAAGGTGTTCAATTGGTGTGAGGCGATAATTCCTGTCATAAAAGAACAAATGTCCAAAGTAAAGAATGGAAGAACTAAGAACTTTGGTTATGGATCCATATTGACTACTTTTGCTTTGGAAAGAATTCCACTGATGCAACCTCAAAACATTTCACTGGGATTGCCCGCACCGAGGGAACCACAGATGCAGAGATGGGTGGACCTTATGGCTAGACATGTTGGCCAGTCACAGATCTCCTTCGCAGATTCCTTTTTGAGTGGTTCAACCACCAGGAGATGGTATTTGCAGAGTATCCATATACTGGGATGGATTTCCGAGGCGATCCGAATTTGGCTTTACCAGTTGGTGAGTAGTGGAGTGCTATTGGTAAAATGATTTAACCACATCTTTGTTTTTTCAGTTTTATAATGTTTTTGTGTTTTTGATGTTACCAAGACTAAAGAAACTCACATGTGTATGCAGATACTGGACCAGTGTGACTAGTGGCACGTCCATGAGGAGCAGATGATGCTCCAGTAGGAGAGGCTGTAGGGAGGGCTGTCCTTTGAGATATAGATATATCAGAGACCCTGTCAGTGTTGCAGGATCAGATCAAGGGCCTCACTCTCGGCATTCAGGATGTCAGGACCGATGAGTTACCTTTGAGGTTACAACACCATACTACTGGTGTACCGAGTTGTTGGATTAGGCTCATGTGCATGATAGCATAGGCGGTGACATGTTATCACCAGCATCACTAGTCTAGGATGTTTTTATGCATTTACTTTAAGTTTCTTGGTCAGATGACCAATTTTTTCTTAGACACAAAACATTTTGTGAAAACTATAAACAGTTATCTATTTTTTATTTTTGGAGTTTTATTTTGGTTAATTGATGAAATCCTAATGCAAATGTTGATGTGAAATGCTTTCTTTACAAATGTTGCAGATGTCTATTTAACACATGGTTTGCTAATGAATCAGTGAATGTGTTTAAGTTTCTGGAAATGTGTTGGTATTGAATGGAATCAAAATGTTTTTCCAAAATCCTAACTCTTAGGAACATGCGATGAATAGCTGGGTTCCGAATGGAATAAATGCCAATAAGCTATAGAATGACGAGTTGTGAATCTAGCCTAACAATGAGTCGGCGTATGCCATGTGAAATGGCATTAGAGAGAAGTTCAATCAACGCACTATACTCAGTGATGTTGTTCGTCAATCGACCAATACATATTCCCTTGAAACTCACTAACTCACCACTTGGAGCGAAGATGGCCCAGGCCGCAAAAGATAGGTTTTGCGTACTACGACTAGCTCCATCGGCATACCCAACAAATGGTTCCAAAAAGTCTGACATCTGCAGCAAATGTGAAGTGGATTACCTAACCAAAATGACAACTCTAAATGAAAACACTCAAAAACGCAATAAAAGCATATGTACAATGAGTTTACTACACTCAATCAAGCATAGTAACGTTTAAGATACAACCCGTTTCAGGGCTGCAACAGTGGAATTCCATCATAATCGACTAGCTCGTAGGCTCCTTTTGTCAATACACGTTTAACAATGTAAGGGCCCATCCATAATGGTTCAAATTTACCTGCTCCTAATTTGTCAGAATCTTGATCGTAAAGCAAGACCAGGTCACCTTCTGAGAAGACACGAGGCTTAACATTTTTGTCATATTGTGCCTTGATGCATTTCTTATGTGCTTTGTTAGCCAATGCAGCATCATGACGGGTTTCATCTAGATGGATTAATTCCAAGAAACAAGCTTTTTCTTCAGAAGTTTCAGGAAGCAGATCGATTGTAAGCTTGAGGGATGAGATTTCGCTCTGAATGGGTAAGACTGCTTCTAGACCATACACCAACTGAAAGGGCATAAATCTGGTTGCATTTCTCACCAAAGTCCTATATGCCCACAGAGCTGAGTATAGGATTAAATGCCAATTCAGTTTATGGACTCCAATCATTCTCTGCAGCATGCGCTTAAGGACTTTGTTGATTACCTCAACTTGTCAGTTAGCCTGCAGATAATATGGAGTAGAACTATCATGGGACAATCCTAATTTGGTAGTTAATTTGATCATCATGTGATTGCGAAAATACAATCCATGATCTATGATTATAGCCTGTGGAACACCGCATCTAGAAACTACATGATTGAAAAAAAAGAGTGCAGCTGTTTCGCCACCGTTGTTCAATGTAGGCATCGCCTCGGCCCATTTGGTAAAATAGTCAACAACGACTATAATATACCCATGCCCCCCAGCCAAGGTGCAATGACTGGATGTAGTGGTACAAGTGGTAATATGGTTTTGCGATCAAAAATCTGACAAGCATGGCAACTTCTGACTGCAATTATGCACTCTTTGAATATGGTAGGCCAGAAGTAACTAGCTCGCAAGATCTTTTGTGCAGTAGTGTAACCAGATATATGCCCCCCACAAGCACCTGAATGACAATCATTCAAAACTTTTTTGGCCTCCTCATGTGTGAGGCACCTTCGTAAAATTGTGTTGACACCATGACGATAAAGTGTATCATCAAGGATCAGATAATCTTTGGCTTGGTATCAAGTACATCACTGTTCAGAGCGAGAGGTGTTAAGCCTAAAAGTTTGGGTCTGGAGATAGACCAGTATATCCCCATACCGCGGATCACTTGATGATATCAGAAATAGAGTCTCATCCACAATTGATGCTTTTGATGTTAAATTGTTGGAGGATGAGGGAAGGTCGCAAAGTAACTCTGCAAAAATGAGAGACTTCTTTGATTTCGATTTGATGAATTCCTGATCAAACTCTTGCAAAATGACTATCCATTTGGAATATTTGCCCCTCAACAATTGACGTGACAAAATGTATGTCATAGGGTTGAAATCTAACACAATGGTAGTTTTGCGAAGGAGTACATAGTGTCGAAATCTCTGTATTGCTTGAACGGCTACATAAGAGTACTTGCTTTTTGTATCATTAAGGTTACTACTTAAATAATATATAGGATATTCAATTCTGTCATCTTCTTGCACTAAAACCATAACGATGGTTGTATCTGCAGCGGCGAGATACAGGTTGAAGTCTTTTTGATAGTGAGGAGCATACATTAATGATGCTTTTATCAAGGAATCTTTGAGAGCATCAAAGGAAGCTTGCGCAACCTGATCCCATTGGAAGGGTACCCCTTTCTTCAAAAGACGTGTATAACCTTTAGCGAGCTCAACATAGTTTGGAATGAACCTCCTCAGAAAGTTAGCTTTCCCTTGGAGTCTCTGAATCTGAAGCAAATTTGAAGGTGGAGGCATGTCAAGTATTGCCCGAACCTTAAATGGGTTGAGTCAAATTCCGTCCTTAGAAACTAAAAAACTAAGCAGTCGACTAGAACCAACACAAAACACACATTTGTGAGGATTGAGTCATATCTTGTAGTGTCGACAATGTAAAAATATGGCTCTCAAATGTTGCGGATGATCAGTCTGTTTTTGTGAATGAGCTGGCATATCGTCGAGATACGGTTGAACGATGTGTTTGATGTCATGGAAAGCATAATTCATTGCCCTCTGAAATGTTGCCCCTGCATTCTTCAAACTGAAAGGTAATTTACGGTATGAAAATGTGCCCCATGGACATAGAAATGCAGTTTTTGACTGGTCCTATGGGCAGATATTGATTTGATTGTATCCGGAAAATCCATCCATGAAAAAAAAGATTTCGCATCTGACACATTCATCAATAATATGGTTGATAAAGGGTGTAGGATAGTTTTCCTTCGAACATGCTTGATTTACATCCTTATAATTGACGCACACTCTTATCGTTCCTTATTTTTCATCACAGGAACAATATTCGATACCCAATCAGTGAGAGGAACAGGGTAAATGAAGCTAGCACGCAAAAGTTTTTCAACCTCTGCTTAATGGCAATGGCTTTCTTCGAATGAATAGGTCGAAGCCGTTGTCGTATTGGTTTGACATCTGGACACATCTTGATTTCATGTTCAACAATTCTTGAGTCAATGCCTGGCATTTCTTCATATGACCATGCAAAGACATCTTGAATTTGTGAAAAAGAGCACAGTAGTTATCTAGTTCTAATGGAGAACAAGATTTACCGACGTGAATATTCTCTACAATATTAGGTTTGGTCGAAATATTAATGGCGATAGTTTCTTCAATGTTGGACAAATTTCGCTCGGAATCTACTGTATTTACAGAATTTAATAAAAAAGCAACAATTGAAGGGTGATTGAGGTTGTTTGAATAATCTTCATTGTCATCTCAAAGGTGGGAATGATGATGATATTCTTCCCGTGGCATCTTTCCTATCATCATTGATTGGATGATTCCTTCGTCTGTAGAATGTATATGAGACCAAGGATCAGAAAAGGTACCATATTCTAAAGACCTATCTACCCAAACACTTGTTGAATGCGGACTTGGATTTGCCATACAAGCCCAAAAAATTGATTTCTACAAAGATTCGATGGGGCTTGGTGGCAACTCCTTGTGATGATCCTCACTATCAAAATAGTCAGAACTCTTCTTAAACTTAGATGATGTAGAAGAGATCATATGACAGGTTTCCACTATGGCCACTTCCGCGAAACTAGATGGAGACGGGAGGGAAAAAGTACCCATTAAGGAAGGGTCTTTTAGGAGACCTACTCCAACATTTTGAAGCAATTGTGAACTTCCATGGATCAATGGAATGCTTCCAATAGCTTGTGAATTGTTAGCAAAAAAGGCTAGTTGGTCAACGATTGTGATTCCACCTTGAAAGGGAAATTCAATCTTTCTAAAATATGTAGACACAACGGCATCCATTGCATAAACCCAGGCCTTCCTAGTAAAATATTGTAGTCAAGGAGTCCATCAATGACCTCGACTTCAATATCTACTGTCTTGCCCCCCAGTTCAATTTGCAAGCTACTTAAAATCCCATATGGAGTGTACGTTCTTCCATCAAATGCTTTTAGTGTTGTTGGTGATCGTGACAAGGGTGGTGAACCAAGAGTTTTCCAGCAACTCATTGACATAATACAGGTAGATGCCCCCTCGTCAATGATTGTTCAATGAACATTTTTATTGAGGGCTTTTACCTGTATAAGGAAAGCGAGTTGGGCCAGTAACTGTGGTGTATATTCAGTATGATTAAAGACCACAAGATTGGAATCTGTTGGATCGATCCCACCTATTGCTGATAACAAAGCCTGCTTTTGGGAGGGACAATTTTGCAATACCTCAAGTGTCGACATTTCTAAGCAGCTTTAGCACGAGGATTAAAAGTCGATTTATGTACGACTCCCTTTGGCAGCTTAATGGTTAGTTCAGGAATAATGGCTGGAACAACTTTTGGCGAAGTCGTTGTCGAAGCATTAGGTTGATCAGTAGCCTGGTTCTTCAACGACAATGGATTCCCATAATCTTTTCTCCTTGTTGATACCAAAACATCATTTTGTTCACTTGTGATGGATGGCATGAGCACTTGGGATGTGGAAGCATTATTGGTAGCAACCATATTAGTTTCTGGCTTTGGAAATAGATTAGTTAACACCACTGAGGTATTCGAAGCCTTCAAAATTTTGAAACCTTAGATCGATGTGGACAGGTCTCTAGTAAAATTCTCCTCATTACATATCAAACGTGGATAATGAGGAGGTTTCCTTCCCGCAGTAGGGTTTTCAGATGATTTTTCAGGAGTGGAATTCTCCTGTTTCTTCTTATTATTTTTCCCTTTATTCTTGCCCCCTAGTTGCTTTGGATTTTTTCCTTTGTCAGATGACACGACATTGATCTCCAAGGCAAGAGAATTGTCATTTGAATTTTGACTAGAAACAACAAGAGCTTGACTAGATGGACCTCTTGCAGTTTGCGTGCTTTAGGCACCGATCACACCATCACCGGCACGAGAGTCCCTACTCATTTAGGAGGAGGTGGAATGGAAAAAGTTGGTCTAGGAGTGTCAAGAATTTTGTCGTAGAGTGTGCCAAATTGAGTATAGATCAATTCTAAATATTGGGCACGAGCAATGACTTTCTCTTCAGTGTGACAACTCCTCCTTTCGCCACGTCCTCAGTGATAGATGGCAATAAGGACTTAATAAACCACTCAGCGAACCACTGATCAAGAACATACGTCTTTACCATTCAACAACGATGCCGCCACTCATGAATATGATTAGATATGTGAGTGGACATGGTCTCTTTAAAATTGGCAAGGAGTTCTATTCCAGTTTTGTACCTGATGGGTAACTGAAAGTGGGTTAGAAAAGTAGAGGCAAGGATAGTGAAGTTATCAAACGAAGCTCTAGGAAATTCAATATACCATTTTGTTACTGGACCAGTAAGCATTCTCTAAAAAAGGCGAAGTCTAATCAAATCATCGTTTAGAGTGTTAGATGAGCACCACAAATGAAAAGTCATTACATGATTCAATGGAACTTCACATGGATTTCCATTGAACTTAGGAATATCAGAGGGGAGTTTATGAGGAATTTCCGGCCACCAAGGGGCATATGCTATTGGATCATTCGTTACCTGGTTCAAATCTGGTAATTCTAGAGTTGCTACAAAAGGAAACTGCTGATTCAGGTTGGGTGGAGCATACCTAGGATAAGATGGAATCGCCTGAGCAGTAGGTCTTTGCATACCAGCATAATGCATTTGTTGCTGGTAACTTTGATAAGGTTGTTGGACATAACCAGTATAGTGTGCTTGTTGATAACTGGTTTGAAAATGTGGCTGTCCATAACCTAAAAAGCCTTGTTGCCCAGGTCCTCAGTAGGCTTGATATTGACCAAATCTAGTCTGAGCTTGTAAACCAATTCCAAACTGTGGTTGGGTTTGCTGGAATTGCGGTTGTTGGTATTATGCCAGCCAAGGTTGTTGGACCATTTGCTATTGCCCAATACTGGGAGATTGACCAAGTTGTGGATTAACAATACCCATCGGTGCCTGAGTCATTCCAAATAAAGAACCACTAACCTGAGATTGCGGTTGAGCCATTGAGACAAGTGGCTGTTGTATCACAACCTGAGAGACTTGAGTCTTTTGCCTCAAAACTTAAGGTTGCGAGGGAGAAGGAAGAGGTTGAGGTTGAGGCACAACAAGCTGTGCTTGTGCTTGTGACACAGTGGTAATAGCAGGTGTAGTGGGAATATTTGACACAAAATGGATCAGTTGCGTTGGATATACAACCCTTGGTTGTTCTGGCAGTATTGGTATCCAACCACTAGATGTAATTCCAGCTTGACCTGAATATTGTTGGAAACTACCATATGGTTGTTCCCCAAGAGGAAACAGTGAAAAGGCATACTGCTCTCCATATGGCGGCAGTCCAATGATTAAAGGATATATCGGTATTTGAAAATTGGTTTGCCCAAATTGATACTGGCATGCAAGATAAAATTGCTGAGTTTCAACATAAGAAAGACCAAATGGGACTCCAGATGAATAAACACGAGCAGAACATGGTGCCGAAGCAGCCCCTGAGTGGACTCCAGCTAGTGATTGATAACCAACTGGAACATATGGTGTACTGTATAAATATGACTCAGGTGTACCAGAAAACATTGTAGGAATAGCAGCAGGAGGTTCCATTGCAGCTGCATCAGATGACACATTCCTAGATGTTGATGGTTGCTCAGACATGTTTAGTCTATCTAAAAGCTCTCCAAGTGATTCGACAGGGACTTGCGATTAAGGAGGATTAAAAGAACCAAACTCAGGAGTAGAAGGATACAAATGAATCCCAGTTCCAAAATGAAACGAGGTACTAGATAGGGAATCCTCTGCTATCTTGTCTATAGCAATTAGACCAGTTGGAAGAGGTAGACCGTAAGGTCCGTAAAATATTTCTGGAGCTGAAGAAGGTATATTTTCTGCAGTGACAGATACTGGAGGGGTGACACCTTCTGAATACTGAAACTCAACGTCCAGATGTTCAGGTAAATGAAATTCAGTCTCAAAGGGAGGTTCTTGAACAACTATTGGTTCAAATGTAGCCTCGGTTTGAACTGAGATGGGTTTTGGATCAACTCTAGATGGAGTCGTTTTAGGTACAGAAGTGTCTACCGTTACACTAGGATCAATTCTAATGTCCTCTTGTAACTGCAGAACTTCTTCTCTGAAGGCAGATGTACCAGAAATAATCAGAGTAACTGGAGTCTCTGATGATGTTGAAACAAAAGTTTCAAATAAACCAAATGAATTGGACTCAGTTAAATGAGACCGCTTTGTTCGGATTGGCTTCGCTTCCAGAGGCAAAGATGGTTGACTTGCTAGTCTCTGCGAACGACGGGGTTTTGATTGACTTTCTTCCACGATTGCGAATTATTTGATGAACTCAAAATTTAGGGGAAAATGATGTTATTCTGAATTCAATTAATTTTAATGACGCTTGGACACAACTTTGCTTTTTCAGTTTTTAAGAGTCGAGAAAAATCTAAAGATGACTCTAGTCTCCGATTTTTAATGAGCTTGGAAGGACAAGTGCTCAGATAGACCTTTTCTTTTAAAGAGTCGAGAAGGAACAAAAGTGACTACTCTGGAAAATCTAGACAAAGGGATTACCAAACCAATCGCAAAACTGCAATATACAACTTGGTGATAAATTAAAGAGGAATTACCAAGGACTTATGTACGGCAGTCAATCTTCCCGAATGCTGTGTTCAGTTCATTGCAATCAATAAGGCGGCAGACTCGATTTCCTATGGTTAAAATTTTAAGCCTATGGTGGTATCCTAATATATACGCGACAGTACGGGGAGCACAAGTCCGTGCTAGCATTTTTCATATCAAGGAGGAGGAATCACCCAACCTTCAATGAAAACGATAGCCACTAGTTTTAATGACGCCGGAACACGTCACTAGCCTATACCTCTAGATATGTTGCGTTAAATTCCAAAGCGTTTTTAGGTTCATTGAAATTCATTTTAAAGTTGATCTTGTTTAGAGTTTGCCTTTCAATGGTTCACCATTGATGATGATCTGAAATTCCTAAGATGCAATCTACAATGATAAACAATCTTTGTTTATTTGAGCAATGAAAATCCTAGCTACTAGGGAAAGAAGATAACAGTGCTTTTAAGAAAAGAGCAAAGAGCACACACTAGTGCATTTCCCTAAATCATATTTTCGCACACAAACCAAAAAATTCTAAATGCAAATGCATGTATTTGTTTTCGCTCTCCTTAATGTGAAAGGTGCAAAAAGGAAAACTAAATGCAGCAAAGATCTGAAATATTTCATTCAAAATGACATTTTCGACAATTTCTTCTTCAAAAGAGAAAGGAAGACTCAAAATGACACTTTCAATTTTGAATAAAAATGATTTCCAAACTTTGAATGTAAACAAATCAAGTCAAATGCATCAAGAAAAGTTCAATTGATTATCAAGGAAAGGAAGAATTTAGAACACTTCTCTTTTCGACAAAAAACGACAATTACGACACTTTTTGTACCAAAGAAACAAATTGACTAAAACAACTTTTCGACAAAGGATTGTAAATGAGGAACAAATACAAAAAACATTCACTAATCCTAATGTAATTGAGGCTGATCTAAGTGATGCAAGTAAGCTTTAGTAAAGAGGCACTGTTCATTTGCAGCAAAACAACCAAACAAAACTGAAAATAGGTCAAAAACCCTCAATTTCTACATGGAAAAAGAGTTCAGTCAAGCATCGCATCTAGGATTCACAGAAATTTAGATGCATCACGCTTACTGCACTTGGGATGTGCTATGCATACTGAGTCACAGTGGAAGACAGTGCGATGGTCCAGGGAGCGCAACTGAAATGGTTTTTGGCTCAAATGTGGAGCTGCTTTCAATGAATTAGGCTGGGTTTTGATGTACAATTATGAGCAAAGTATGATGGAATGTCTTGAGAGGTTACTGAGCTACCAAAAGGGCATCTAATGTGCTTGAAAGTCAAATTTTTAATTCATAAACCAAACCAGAGATTGACTGAAGCAACATTCATCTACTATGCAATTGCAAAGCAAGAGCATCGAAAGCTACATGGCTGACTTCAGACTCTGTCTATAGTTTATCAAATTGAACATAAATAAAAAATAACAACAAACAAACATCTATTCATTCCCCAGTGGAGTCGCCAATTTGTTTATGGGAAAACTAGTATTCCTAAAGAATGCTAGCCCTCTAGGTTTGGAAACTACCCTAGAAACAACTGTTTAAAGCAATTCAATGATTTCTTCTATGTGTAACAGATAAGAGAAAGATAATGGAACCAACCTGGAACTTCCACTTAATTCCTTGCTTGATCTCTCTCCCCTTTGACAGATCCTACAACTCCTCCCCGTACTTAACACGTTTGGAGAGTACCTGCACAAGTACAACAACAAAGAACTGTCAAAGCATCGTGATCTATTACACCATAAACATTACAAAATCAGATATATAATGAACAAATGATAGCATTCACAAATGATAAAATTCACAATTGCACAATCATAGGGAAGAAAACTTGAAGAGCTTTATTGATAGAAGGGAGAATTACAACCTAGTTGTCTGATCCAGCATCATCCTCCCAGCTTCAATCCTTCTTCACCTCGTGAAATACCAATATCACACCAACAAGAATACAATGCTCTCTCCTCACTTACAAACTATCAGCACTTCCTTGCAATTCACAACATTTCAGCCTCTAGATCTCTTGGATGAGGGATCCATTTATAGATGTTTGCAAGGTGTGAGTCATCCATGGGGTTTGATTAGTGTCATTCCACTTGTTACAATTGGTTCCACAAGAGAAGGGATTGGAGATTTCTTAGATCCCTTATTCATCATTGGGTGAATTCAGAGAGGCAAGTGGCATAGGAGAAGTTTCTAGAAGATTCCTTGAGCAACCACTTAGCAAATTGTCCCAGACATTTGTCCATCCTCACCCATCGCACCCTATAGAAGGCCTAAACAGTATGCATTGCACCTTGTTAGTGTACCACTTAGTATGCATCACATTTTTCCAGTGGAGCAGTCAGTATGGTCAAATTTATGCGATTTCTGGATGGTTTCTCAGATGGAACTTTTGGGGAATGATGTATTCAGATGACTATGTTCCTTTAGGGTATGAAACAACTCTTTTAGGGGTTGATGAGCCCTAATACATCAACATATAAGTTTTGGGTTGATGTGCCCAAATATGTCTATAACAGTTCCTCTTGAATTGTGGGTTATTGTGACTATGTAGTATGAGAATGTTACTGCCAAGAAAGGGTGTCCCTTATCCCCTACCCTTTTTGGCATATATAGTGATAAGCTAGAATAGTGTTTGGAAGATGTTGGGTGTGATGGCCCCACACTTATTCATATGGTCACAACTATTCTCCTTTATGCTGACGATATTATTCTTTTAGAAAGGAGCCATGATAATCTCAAAAAGCTGCAACTAAGAATCCTCCAAGATTTATGCTCCAAGATGGGTATGACTATCAATACTGACAAGATTAAAGTAATAATAATTAATTCCAAAAAAATCACCTATGATCATTTCATTTATGATAATAACAACTTGGAGAAATTTCCTTCATACAAATATATGGGAATTGACATCCATCATCGACTCAATTAGAATTATAACATTTAAAAAAGGATAAATGGAGGATGGAAAGCTTACTATGCCCCCCTTGAAAGCAGTTGTATGTTGGCAGATCTTTGGATTTGGAATTAAAAAAAAATCCGGTTTGAGACTCTTATGACCCTTGTTATTTTATATTTATGTGAGGTTTGGCATTGCAATGTACATAAAGAGTCATGAAGGAATATTAATCATATCCAAAAAGAATTTACAACCTACAACCTCAACATTAAAGGAAATACTCCCTACCCTATCCTCTTGATTGAATCTAGCCTTCTTTGCATTTAAAATATGGCTATGGCTAGGTATCTCATGTATAAGAAGAAGTTATTCAACGCAGAAGCCAAGAGGTTTCCTAAAATTGCTTCTAACTTTAGCCAAATCTCCCACCTTCGATTCAAGAAAATATGACATAAAGAAGCCCGATATTGGCTAAACCATTGGAGGATTAAGGAGGAGATCAACTTGAAGAATAAAGATAATGTTAAAAATATTCTTGCTTCCAAATTTAAGGATAAGTTATGTGATGATAAAGAGTTAGAGGGAAAAGGAAAACTAAGATATTATAAGTAGGTGTTCAACTCCAATATTGAAAACCCTAATTATTTATTTGTCTTGACTAGTGTTAAGAAGAAAATGAACATTGCTAAGATAAAAACTAATTCTCATGAGCTTCAAATTGAAATTGGGCACTAGTGAATTCCCAAAATGTCATGGGATGAAATAATCTGACACCTATGCGATACTAAGAGGGTTGAAGATGAAAAACACTTTCTCTTGGATTGTCCAGCTTTTACTCACATCTGTTATAAATTTCAAAATATTTCCACACTACCAACCTTATTGACTTGCTAAGTTAGCATAAGTATGGTGAGTTGGGAATGCTTCTCTCCCTTCTTTTCAAGCATAGAAATTAAATGTTAAAGAATTTCAATTAATATCTTTGGTTCTTAAGGTCCAATAGACAATATTGGTCTTAGTGAACATTAATCATCATCACCATCATTTTTTGGAAAAAAATATTAATTTAATTTTTAATTTTAATATTTTAAAAGATAATTATAAAAATTAAATCAAATAATTTTCATTAAAATTTTATAAATGTTTTAATTTTCCAATACATCGCAGTCAATTGAAAATATGGAAAATAATTTATTACTTTGTTCAATATGCATTGTATGAAAAAAAATCCATATTTTTTTTTCATTTTTTATCCTTTTAAAATAAAAATATTATTTAAATATTTACAGAAAAACATCACAATTTAAAATTTAATTTTTAAAGTGAATTTAAAAAAATATATTTAAATATTTTTTTATTAAACGAGAAAATAGTTTATATATATATATATATATATATATATATATATAAATATTGATATTATTTAATAAAGCTTATAATAGTTTTTAATAATAGATTAAAGTATAAGAAGATAGTATTTAAGATTGATGTATGAGATTAAGACTAAATAATATTAAAAAATTTTAACTTCATTGTAAGTAGTGTTTTAGATATTGGATATGGACATCTTGTAGGAGTAAATGTTTACCATTATAAGTTCCAAGGATAACAACTTCGACCTTGTCATAGCCACAGAGGCTAATCAGGAGTTTGAATCAATGACTTTGGAAGGAGTTCCTTAACAGTACACATTATTTCTGATTGATATACATCTTGAACATAGGTGTAAAATATTGCCACCTCGCACACCACAAGAAAGTTATTTTAGATGGTTTGATTTTCTTTAAATAATGTTTCTATAAATAACAATTAATAAGTTGTTTATTTATTAGCTAGAAACTAAGTTAATATAAGTTCTACCATAATTTAATAAATGTAACTAGATTGGCTATATAAACTAGTATAGATCCATATTAACCACGACTCTAGTAAGGGTCGAAAGGATCAAATCTCTTGAGCTGCAAACATTTTTTAGAGTGCAAAATTTGAAAAAAGGGTTTGCACCTCAAGAGATTTGATCTTTCTCAGGGCTTGCTAGATCCATGGTTAAGATGGATATATATAGGTTTTGTGTAGACTATATGATGTACGGGCATCCTAACACATTTTAATTTCCCCATGAGGGAAAAACTCCTTTTAGATATTTACTACTAAAATGCTAGTTTTTGTTATGCTTATGTGCCTCTTATGAGATAATTGCACCTATATATCTTTTTTTTGTTATGCTTATGTGTCCCTTATGGGACAATTGCGCCTAGTTAGTTAGTGGAAGGCTTGCAGAGAAAGCCCAGAGGTAACTTCAGGAGAAGCACTACTGGAAAACGACCTCCCTATTCTATTACCAGATATTTTTTTCTCTTTGTAAATATAAATGTGTAGCTTGAAAGCCCTACGAGCGTGCAAGACGTTGCAAGGGGATCGCTCTAAAATATTGACTAATCCAGACTACTCTGAATTCAGACTAATTACTTCCTAATAAAAGTAATAAGAGAGAGATATTGTCCATGATATTGTAACAAAACTCACTATAATGAATTCACTTAATAGTTGATTTTTAAAATCTTTTATGTATTATATTTGTCCTTAAAACATTTAAAAAAACATTTCATTGATTAATTTTAAAAAGAAAACAATGGGTAAATAGAAAGAGTCAAATAAATATGTTTTTACTATTCTTCATTTATCATATTGTTCTCTAGTGTTATTCTTTATTTCAATGATTCTTTATTTTTGAATATAATTTTATATATAGTTTTTATATAGTTTAATGTAATTTGTTGCTCTAGTTTTCATGCCTGATTCAATGCTTTTGGTGTTGCGCATTCTCTCTATGTGATGGATCCTAGCTTGGGGAGGGCTTTTTTCTCCTCCCCTTGTCTACTCTAGATATTGTTGCCTTCCACGCACTAGTTGTAGAGGGCCCAAAATTTCATAAAGCCAAACCATTAGAGAAATATTGAGGTCTAAAATGGGCCTCCTGAGGAATATTATAAAATAATAGTAGAAATAATAAAATAACATTAGCTTACATCATCAAATTTTAGAGGGAAAAAAGACGACTTTTTCAACTCATATTTTCAACTTATCTCCCTACGAATTTAATCAAAATTTGAGCAAGAGAACTCATTGGATGCAGAATTTAATTCATCATTCAAGGAGTACCCATGTTACATACTTTAAATTGACCCACTATAAGAAAAATGAGAAATATATTGAAAAACGTGATTGCAATCACATATTTTCATGTATTTCTCATTTTTCATGTAGCAAGGTCCATCAAAACTATGCAACATGGTTACTCCTTGGATGAGGAATTAAATTATGCATCCAACGACTGCTTTCACTTGAAATTTGAGTAAAAACATAGGGAGATAAATTGAAAATACGAGTTGAAAACGTAGTTTTTTTAAATTTTTTATTTTTGAATTTTTTACTCCAAAAATGGTGAATCATCCCCCATGGTTGACATCATCATCTTGAATCCTATTGGTTCTTTGAAAGTTGATTTTGTTTGTACATTTTTGTTTTGAGGCCCATTTTAGACCTCAAAATTTCTTTAAAGCCATTGATTTTTTTCAAGAATCTTGATGATATCTCGAAGGTTGAAGTCCATGCTCCTCAATCAATATCAATGGCCCTAAAGCTTACAAATCAAAGTCTGATTGACCAGTTTATGGTTATTTATCCCTCTCCCCACTTCTTGAAAGCATGGGTTGAGAAGAATTAGAGGTCTCTGATTAAAAAAATGGTCTCTTCATCCTTCTATGAATGAGGCTTTTACACCTTTCTATTCAAGGAACTGGTAGATTAAGATTTGATTTTCAAAAGTGTCCCTTACTTTATGGGGGTGTAAGGGTTGTATCTAGATCAATGGAGTATATACTTTAACCTATAAAGTGATGTTTCATCAGTTTTTCTTATGTGGGTAAAGCTACCCTTCCTCTTGCTTCACTACTAGAACAATTAAACTTTCAAGAGTATTAATATTGCTAAGGGAAATACATCGATCACGTCGAACCACCAAAGGGGTTTCAATCTTGTGCTCAAATATGCATTGGAGTAGATCTAGATAAGGTAGTTATTGTTCCCATCAACCTCAACTTGGATAGTTGGTCCCATATTCAGGAAGTTAATTATGATCAACTTCATTTTAAGTGAAAATCATGCCATGAATATGGACATTTTACAAGAAACTGCAAGAAGAAGGGAGAAGATTAGAAAAAAAACAAAAGAAGGTGATCAATGGTAGCAACTGAAGTGGAAAAGGGGTCCTAGAAGGGAAAATCCCCAAACTCTGCCTCTAGAGGCTAATGGATCTAAAGAGAAAGGGACAATGTCTACAAAAAATAATATCCCACCAATGAGAGAATAAAATTTGGCCAGTATCAATGAAATCCTATAAGAGAAAAAAATAGCTTTTTTGTCTTGAACCAGTTAATGGGAGAGGGGAATATTATTTCCAAAAAAGTAGAAATACGAATAAGAATCTCCAAAATTTCCTTAGATCTAAAACTAGAAGAAATGTCACCATTAGAGGACACTTAGGCTAGCCATGTCAAGGAAGCTATTGAATCCACTGAGTAGGAGTTTCACTCCCCTCAAGCCCTCAAGGTCCTGTTGTAACAGCTACAACCACTCTCCAAAATTTTACCCATGCTTCATTTTGGAGCCTCCCTCCTCAAGCACAACAACTCATCTCGCACTAATCCAAGTACTTATGCTTTCATTGAGATTTATCTTTTGCATGTTGGTTTGTGTTTTCTTACTTTCTTTACTATCTAACCAAAAGCTGATCACTTGACTTGGTTTCAACCTGGTTCTGGGCTTGCCTTAGTGAACTACGTAATCCTTGAGGGCAACCAACCTTTTCTCGGGAATTGCATAGTCCAAGCCAGCAGTGAGCCTTCAACTCCAAAATTGCGCAGTGCCAGTTGACTGCCAGCCTGTAGCTGGGAAACTATGCAGAGCATGAGAGGTAGCCCAGTGTCACTTAGCCCAAAAATTGTTCACTCAGCCCAGAAATTGTGCAGAAGTCTTTCTGATCAGAAGTTGCTTGGTGCATAAAACAGAGGGATGCACAGTGCTTCTTAGAAATGTGCAATCTCTCCAAGAAATGCATGGCAACTTTTCCCAGAAAATAAAAAAGCATCCCCAGGAAGTAGGGATCTATTATTAGTTTTTCGAAGGTGGCACAATGTAATATTTAGAAGTTTCCTCCAAGTGTCTCTTTTGTCCTTGATCTCAAGCATGCACATCATGAATTCCAGTTTTTCTTAATTCAATGTAATACGTGTCTCTAGACTCATTTTATACTCAGTCATCAGGCTCTAACATGCCTAAGGAGATCAAGAAACCTTTGGAGCATCATTGTCGCTTTTCTGGGTGAGTTTTGCTTTTATCGTCTTTTGTCACCTTTTCTATCGCTTTTGCTTGTTTAGCTTGTGAGAGTGGTTTTCCACTTGTTTGTTTGAGTGACTCCTAGGGTTTTAACTTTTTTTAGCTTATAGAATGTTGTTTCAAGTTTTTCTTTTCCTTTCCCAAGTGTCGCATGCATTACCCTATTTTGCACTAACGGTCATCGTTGCAATGACCCTCTCCACATGCTTCATTATCCTTCTATTTGATTGATCCATACACTTGTTTTAGTTTCATGCATCATCACTCAATCAGATATGCACTCAGCATTACACCATCCTTCAGATCTACTTGATTGCACACTTCCCTTGGGAAAATCTGGGCTCCCCTTGCTTGGATCTCACATTCACTTGCATGTATTGCACAGTCTGGAAGCTCAAGGCTTCTGCCTTGGCTTATGGAATTGTGCAAAGGTTGTCCTGGACTAGATCCAACCACGCCCTATGAAATTCCAGGAGCCACTCTCCCAACTTAGTCACTGAGACTTCAGAATGTGCAGTCTCTCCCAGGTTTTTCCCTAGACTGAACTGCGCATTATGTAGTTCATGTCATCAAGATTTCACACTGACTGCTGGGACTATGTAGCTTTCAGTTCCCATAGTTAGTCAGTCACCCCTGCTGGTCAAAATTGAGCAATACCTCTCATTAGATGTCGTGATTGTTTCTTGATCATGTTGTGATGTTAGATTTGTAAGAGATAATGTTTGCTTGTCATGAATGTCCTTTCTATCCCACAGGTACCACACTCGTGAAGCACCTATCTCCACCAGTAATTGTACCATGGCACCAAAGAGAGTTTCTTTAAGAAAGAACATTGGAAACAGTATTGGGGAAGTAGTTGAGCAAGTGCCAGTTAAATTACCAATATATGAAGACACTTAATCGTCCATATAAAATGAGTCAACACTAACATGCCAGCAAGTCGAGCAGCAATAGCAGAAGGTAGCAATCTAGTAGAATATCATGGAAAGAGGAAGTTGTTGACATAATACAGGGGGAACAAAGTTGCAGAGTAAAAGTGTATTCAATCTTCATGAAGGTAGTTTTGGTAGCGAAATCAAAAGGAAGTAGAGGACACCGACAACAAAGTGGAGGAAGAGAAAAAAAAGAGCTTGTAGGTAGTATAATTGAAGTTGCAAGGGAAGGAGAAAAATCTAAAGGAGGAACAAGAGTTGAGAAGAAGAGAAAGAGAAGAAAAAAATAAACATGAGCAAGAAGAAAGGCAAGGAGAAATGACAGAGCAAACAACGACCATACAGGTTGAGGAGTCAGAAAAGCCAACAACTGAGGTAGAGAAATGGATCAATAGATTGAGAATTAATTGAGTAGATGGACATGGAGTTAGAGCAGGAGCCATGAAATGAAGACACTAACCTCATGCCGAGGGCACCCGATGTCACCTCTCAGTCTCCACCAGCTCTCGTTTTAGAACCAATCCTGAGTGAACAAGGAGATGATGTCCTCCTTGATGATGATCCAATCATGGATGTGTATAATCTATCATTTGATGAGTTGTAGAAAACGATTGCACAGATGTGAAGGAAAAAATTTTCGGATGATTACGCATCACTTGCATTCATGAAGGAAAGGGTGATAGTGCTAGACACCAGGAGGCATCCAGCTGCCCTTGCTGAAGCCACCTTAGCCTATGCTAGAGCAACAAGCTCCAATGTCAAGTACTTTTTGGTTGAGAATGAACAACTGACAAAGAAATTATAGGCAACCAAGCAAGAGGCAGAATAATCTTGAGAGCAGAGCACATTTTTTGCAATGGAAAAGACAAGGAAAGTGGTACTCATTGTCGTATCAACACTTGAGACCACCATGCAGAAATTCTATGATGAATGTGTCATCATGCACAAAGTCATTTTCCATGTGCATGGCTTGTAGCAGCAGAGCAAGGAATTTTTTCAAACTCCTAGGAACATACATGCTACCATCACCCATGTGCAAGAGTGGACAATGCGATACAAAATGGGCCCGCTTCACTGCCAAAGATTATGAAGACACATGCAAAGCAGGAGAAAGCAAAGGTTCAGATGTTGATCCAAAACTATGAGAAATTCGTCATGTTCGTTAGAAACATACAAGCTTCATATGCACGGTTTTACGAGAGCTTGGATGTTATGGTGAGAACACACAAGAACCCATCAATCGATTCCCTCGATGAAGCTAGACACAAGAACTAGATCCAGCTAGAGATCGACAGGTAGATGGAGCAGCTAAGGTGAGAGGCCACAAGAAATGAGTTGGAGCTGAGTGCATAAAACATGCAGAAGTACATTGGTTGTCCTGTCATGGTCAACACCATGCTACATATGCTTCAAGATCAGTTGGACATAGGTTCCAAGACCATATACCTGGAAGCCATGGAGGCAAGAGTCTGATATCAAAAAGACACCATCAAGCAGTTTGGGGACATCATCATGCAGTACCAATATTGGAATCAATACGTGAGCAAGAAGCATCTAGTGGAGGTTGTTGAGTTGGTCCTTCCCCAAAATTTGGAGTCATAGTGTTTTGTCTTGTTAGGCTGTCTCTAGCCTACTTTTTCTCACATGGGTACATGTGGAAAATGTATATTATTTGTAAATATGTTGTAAGTGGAATTACAAGTGTCATTAGTGGAATGTGAACAATCACTATGTAATGTAATGACTTATTTGTAAAGAAGTTGAAGAGCTATGAGGGTAGTCAAAGAGTCACAAAGGGGAATGTCAAGGGTCACCCCACCCTTTGTTATAAATAGGATCTCATAACTCATAGAAGGGCCTTTTGGGAGTGAAGATTTTGGCTAGGCTTAGGATTAGAGAAGGCTTGGGAGTATTGTGATGAGCCTTGGCTTCTCCAAAACATAGAGCGAGTACACTTCTTTGGAGGAGCAAGTGTTGATGACTGTAATGTTCCATTATTGGGGATAGTGGTTGTTGATGGTGTATGCATGGACGAAACTTTCACTTTTAATAATATAACCGAGCCACCATGTTTTCATGCATATGTTGTTATTGTAGTTGGAATATTCTGGTTACTTTAGCAATGTATGTTGTTTAACTTACGCATTTTCTTATGAACTATTTTGTATGCAATTGTATGAATCTTGTTGAAGGCATGTTGTTGGATTAACTTGTCACTTTGGTTTCTGGACACTTGACTTGCTTCAAGGTCACACACTTACTTCCGACCAAAGTCATCATACTTATCTTTGCGTGCTACTGTGGTCAAGGCACTGTATTACCACCCACTGCAAGGACTCCTACTCTAAATGGTCTGAGTTCTAGTTGGGACTTCTTACCGAGGAGATCTCCTTGAATCTTGGTGGGTCCAACACCATCAAGATTTCTGGCGCTAGAAGGAGGGCCATATGATAAGATGAGCCCTCAATGTCTGTTTTGAATATCTGCACATTGTTCATGAATTACATCACAATCTTAACCCTGACATGTTTTTCTGACACTCATGATTTCAAAGTGTTGGGGGATGTTATTGATGGCTTGTCACGACTTAAATATGATGGTGAAGGCAAAATAGCCCTGTTAAGCCATGGAGTTTCCCTTTTGGGTTTCTGTGACAAGAACGAAGTCCCCTTGGATGACATTCCCTGTGGGTTGTTCGCTTACACGTTCGAAAGGCACGTTAAGAAATGATGTCTCACATTGCCCGCAACCTCTATTCACTCTTTCAATCATATGATCATAGAGTTATCTTGTGATTTATTTTGTTATGACCATAAAGCACTTAATTGAAAATCTTAAAATTGTGAAAAGCCCCTGACAAATCTGTTGCGTAATTTTATCAACGCTTCCGTCATCTCGCTTTTGAATTTTCGGAAGATGAATTTGATTGGGATTTTCTCATAGAAAGATTTAAGTATCTTCTTCACATATCTAACAATCCACAAGAGTTAGAATCTTTCGAACCCCTCCCAACATACCTCAGTGTTAGAGCTTCCAAATCTGGGAGAAGCTGCAAACCTACCTGTTGAACTATCACCTCCTCCCACCCCACCTAGTTTGAATTTCTATGTAGAATTGGACTGCAAGCTTGATGGTTGTCACGTGGTCTCATCTTCTCGACCTCTATCCACTGGTTCCTTTGATCCTCTAGATTTTGGTGTCTTGTGTTCATCTGTTCCAGATTCCACATGTGATGTTCATGAGGATCAAGTTTTGGATGGAGTTGTTGTTGAGCAACCAACCTATGCTATCATGTTTTATGAGTATGTGTGGGAATATGAAGAAGAACCTGTGGTGAAGATTGACCTCCTCTTGTCTGCACTTCATCCGCTTTATTCTGACATCTTCTGCTTCTACCATTTCAATTTTTTCTTGTGAAAATTTACACCTAGATGTTTCTACTTTCGATAATTCGTAGAATGCATAGGATGTTAGTCTGTCATTTGATTATGGAGAGGATAAATTTTTCTTCATGAATCCGCTTGACCTCTCATATTTCATTTTTGGAAATTCAGAGGGTGAAATTTTTTGTTTCTCATTAACCCTTCTGTATGATTCGTCAGATCATGAGGATGCCAATGTCCATCTCAAATTTTATGATCGTGGTTGTCATGATCTTTTCACTCATTCATTTGATCATGATTCTGATTCACCTACTATTGATATTTCTAATCCACTGGTCTTTGATGATCCATATTCTGATGAAGTGGAAACCCTTCAAGTTGTCTAGGCACTTCAACCCGAGTTAATGGTTATGTCAAGTTCTCGTAGCCTTGAGGTTAGTTCCACTTTTGATCAGAAATATGTTGAATCACCACAGGCTCCTCATCACTCTCTTATTCACACTGAAAATAAATCCAGTTTACAATTTTCGCATTCTCCACCTAAATCACACGATCCTATTGCTCATGCATTGGAGGAGTCATACGTAACAAGCACCATTTTGAAACAAAAAATTTCTTCTTTCTTCATGTTTGCTTGTTTGTCACGTTTGAAAGAGTGTACATATTTTTCATCCATGCGCAATGTGACACAACACCATGATACGTCTACATGGTTCCTTTCATGTGCTTTCAATCTTTTCTTTTCTATAGATGCATTCAAACTTCGAACATTCTGGTTTGCATTGTTTTATATTTCTTGTTTATTGATTGGATTGAATATCTTTCTGGTGAGTCATGCCATCACTCACATGGGTCAACCAATGCGTTGGTGGCTGCATTGGAAATATCACTTCACGTGAGTTGGCCCATGTTATGCTTAGGTTAGGATTAGGAGTAGTGTTTCTTTCTTGGTTTGATTTTTCTTGCCCTATTTTTCTTTCATCTTACTTCTTTCCTTTTCTTGTTTGTTTATTTTTTCACCCTTAGGACTAGTTTCGCCATGAAACTATGTTTGGCTTCTTTTGACAAGTAGGGGGAAATAAAAGAGGACTTGTACAACTATCAACATTTGTTTATCTGTTTATTCCCTATATTTATCATGAAGATCTTGTGTTTCTTTTAGTCGATGATACGCTGATGCAAAAATACGTTCCTTTTAGAGTGAGTCTTGGTGAAATCACAATGCTTGCACTTTTAACTAGTATTTCCTGCTCTAATCGTTTTCAATTTTCGTTTGACCCTTGTCAACTCAATAAAGTAGAGAAAGGTGAGGGGAGAAACCTTAACAAGTATGTCAAAGGTATATATAAACATCCTTCTCTAAAGGGACAACCTCTTATGCTTTGAATAAGTCTGGATCCCTCTTCTGCCTCATGAAATAAATAAGTGCATATACACAGTTCTTTGAAAAATGAAAAATGAAAAAAAATAAAATAAAGGCAAAAGAAGAGAAATGCTTCCTGCGCAGAGAGGAGAAGCAAGTAACTCCACCGAGATACTATCCAGGCTCGTTGGTAGTAGAGTAATTATTGTGTTCCTAAAGTGACTCTGTCGGGTTATTATCCAAGTCTTCTTGTACTGGAGCAACACCAGAGATGAAATTAAAACTCTGAAAATCTATATTACTTGTGCATCAATATACCCCTCATCCCCAATCAAAAAATCAGTCGAA